>JAFEMH010005480.1:0-161639 GCA_022495995.1 Adenophora triphylla var. japonica | reverse complement strand
ACACCCACTATTAATCAAATCCCGCCCGATCCCCTACTTCTCACTCACCCTGCACTCTATCCCACTCCGGTCGACCAACACCCGACTGCACCATCGCCCCAACATCGTACGTACCTCCTCCTCTTCATCTCTACCACAATACAATTCACCCCCACTCCCCATCATCATTGAACACCCTCCTCGTAGACCAGCTTACTCGGTCTCAAAATAATATCCATAAACCTAACCCAAAATATGCAAACCTTACCGCTCCTACCTCCCTACCGCCAACCCAACCACAAAACAAGCCCTCGCTACTCCACACCGGCATGCCTCCATGATTGAAGAAATAAAAGCTCTCACCCGCATTAATACATGGTCCCTTGTCCCATCTAGTGAAGCTCACAACATCGTTGAGTTGCAAATGGGTTTTAATCAAATACAATCCCCGACAATACGATCTAGAAATACAAAGCCCGCCTTTGTTGCAAAAGTGATTCCATCATCACTTTGAGTAGGACTACTTCCTATACATTTAGTCCGGGCTTGTTAGCAACCCGTCACACGTCCGTCTTCTTTTCTCCTATGCCTCTTAGTCAAGGATGCAGTGTCACTTCACAACTAGACATTAACAACGCTCTTTCTTCAAGGCACACTCCATGAAACCGTATATATGACTCTAACCTCCCGGATTCTCCCGATCCTAACTTCTCTCCTCTCATATCTCTGGCTTCGCCTTTCCAAGGCAATTTATGGTTTCAAACAAGCTCCCTGTGGCTTGGTACACGTAACTCAAGAAACTACCTTCTCTCATATGGTTTTTCCTCCTCTATAGTTGATCCCTCTCTTTTCATCTATAACAAAAACTCTCTTCATCTCTACCATCGGCTCTATGCTGGGATGATATTATTGTCACCGGTCCGCCCTCCGCATTTCTCACCTCCTTCATTTCCAGTTCCTCTCCTCACGTTTCTCACTCAAAGATCTTGGTCCTCTCTTCCTATTTTCTTGGTGTCGAAGTCACCCCTAATCCTCACGGTCTGTCTTTTGTCTCAATCCAAATACACATTCATTGATCTTCTCTCGCGCCATAACATGTTTTACTCTAAACTCTCGCCCTCTACACCAATGGCTACCTATCCACCACTTAGTTCTTCCCAGCTTCCTTCTCACCTATTTCTAATCCTTCCGAGTATCGCGTGCCAACGTCTGCTCTTCAATATCTCTCAATCACCCGTCCCGATATCTCCTTCTCTCGTTAACAAGCTCGCTCAATTCATGCAAAATCCCCAAGATCATCACTGGGTTACTATGAAGCATCTACTTCGTTATCTTCAAGGCAACACCATCACTTTGGGAATTCAACTCTTCGTCACAAAACTCCCACCCTCCATGCTTTCTCGTGATGCCGATTGCTGTGTGATAAAAACGTACTATGTCTCCACTTCTGGGGTTTACCATCTACCCCAGAAAACTGCGGCTCGGTCATCCAAAAAGCAACGAACCCTTGCCTCGCTCTTCTACCGAGGCGGAATTCCCGTGCCGCTGTCGATGCTACCGCCGAGATCTTATGCGCTTTAAAAATCTACTCACCGAACCGCAACTTTCTCTTCCTCATCCTCCAGCCATTTATTGCAGGACAACTTTCGAGCTACTTCACTACTCGCTAATCCAAGCTTTTTCATTCTCAAATGAAACACATTGCTCTCTCCTTTCATTTTGTCCGGGAACAAGTTCAACTCGGGTCATCTTCGGGTTCTAACACATTTCTAGGCGGTGATCAATTAGCCGATGGCCTAACAAAACCGCTTTCCTCGTGCTCGATTTCATTTGCTCATGTCCAAGATTGGTCTTATCCACTAATGTCCATCTTGTAGGGGGCCTCGATAAGCATAAATTGGGAAGGCATTCAAATACATCTCTCCCAACTCTCTTCAAGATCAAGTTCATCCACTTTGTAAATACATAGGCCTTTTACATGCTTCTTAATTCATTGTATAGTTTATCTCCCTACATTGTTTTTATTCCTCCTCCGTACAACTATATATACTCATCACTTGTGAGCAATAAAATAAACTTCTTCCATTATTCTTTCAAAGTGGAAGGTGGTGGAGTGGCTCGCTTCAAGCTAACAGCGGCACTCGACCGAGTTAGTAATCCCGCCAGCCACTCATCGCCGATCAACTACGGGTATAGGATCCGAACTTATGCGGATGACCTTATTTCATCATTCTCTTGCAATGAATAATTGATTTGCTGTAAATTAGAGGCCAAATCCACATTTCACACATTTCAAACCTTTGTACTTAGCTTACTCTTCAATTTTAACCTATCGTTATTTTTAGGGGACATTTACCAAAATCCACTTTAAAAGATGGATATTATAAAAAAAAAAAAAACAAAACCACAAGTTGGATATTACAAAAACTCCTTTTTTTTTACTTTTTTAAAATGGCATTTATCAACCTGCTTTATAATTGATAAATGTATTTATTAGTTGTTTATAATCGATAAATTCATTTATCAATTTTTTAAAGAGTATTTTGTGCTTGGTATTTGGTTAAACAATTGATAAATCCGCTTATTTAGCCGATCAGCTTATAAATACGTAAATTTTCGCCTATTAAAAAATTTAAAAAATTCTTTTTTTTAAAAAAAGTAGTTTTTGTAAAAATCAACTTACATGTTTTTTTTCTTGTAAATTGCATCTTTTTTTGAGGTAGTTTTTGCAAAAACTCCATTTCTAGCAAGCTTTTAACTAGTGGGTGTAAATGGTTCCTGGTTTGGAAAAATTTACTGGACCGAACCACTAGTACATCGGGTTTGGAAAAATTTTCAAACCGAACCGAATCAAGAAAATTCAAACCAAACCAAACCTATATATTTGATTCGGCTTGGTCTAAATGAAATGTCCACACCATGGTTTATAATACGTTTCAAAACCACGATTCAAATCCGCACCTCATTTTCATATTTGTTTAAATTTTCCGTGGATCTCGGAGGAAGAGCGAAAGATGCGAGTGTTAATAGGAAAGTCGGAGAAAGAGAGAGAGAGAGAGAGAGAGAGAGAGAGAGAGAGAGAGAGATTAGAGGAATAAAAGTAAGCCGAAAGATGAAAAACACTTTACAATCTTGATCGTGTAGATAAATTCAGTTATTTAGTGCCCCTAACGAATATAACAATAAATGATGAAATTAATATTAAATACGATACACAACTCGTGGGGTTAGTATTAGTAAGTCTATTTAATATAGGTTTTATTTTGGGGAATTTGACTCTAAGTTCCTTTTGAAACAAATCACTTCCCCTCAAGTTTCTCATTAAATCGAAATGACTGGAAGTTCTAAGTGCAAAGAATATATAATACCGCAGTGCAATATTATTATATTCACTCTTATGTGAATATAATACCGCATCTATAATACAACATGGTGAAGGTTTAACTTCTCGGACATTATGATAATCTTTTTAGAAACTTCTCGGTCACTCTCCCTTTATTTTATTTGTTCTCTAACAAGAAATTTAAATAAATATACGAAAGTATTAAATAAGATACAAAACGGGGTTAGAAAATTAGTTTATGTAATGTGGTTTGGTCTCACAATTTGGTTTGGTGGTTTGGTCTCAAACCGTGGTTTGATTGCTTCGTTTCGGCTTGGTTTGGTCTGCGGGAAGGTCGTGACCACAATCCAAATCGGAACCAAATGTGGTTTGCCTACAAATTTGAGACCGAAACGAACCATTTATACTTCTGAAAAACCAAACCAAACCGAATGGTTTGATTCAGCTTCGATCTCAAACCGCATTTTGAACCCGAACCACTTTAACCATAGTTTTAACCTCTTTTCTTTAGATAATTACTCATTTTCCCCTGAAAATATTAAACTCTCTACGATAGTTAAAATTGCTTAAAGAATGTCTTAATTTCCCTACCTCTGGCTCTGGCTCAGAATAACGTTTTTTTCTTCATATTACTATGTCTTATAGTAAATATCGCAATTTGAGTTGTCAACGATTTTTTATGAATGTGCTTTTTAATAAATTGTACAATGTCAAATTGCACTAAGCTTACTTTCCTTATTTGCGAAATATAACATTCATTTTGGGAAAAATCAAAATGAAAAATACAACATTTATTCGGAGACAAATGGGAGTAAGAAATTAAGAGCATGGGATAATCATTCAACAACCACGGTAACAGAATGAGTAAGGATGCGTATGACGAGAACAATTAAGAAACAGAGCCATCTTACTTCACCTGAATTGCACTATGATGGACCCGCTCTTGGAACTACGAAAGTGTAAAATTTTAGGGAATATTTACTTCCCTAATTTGAATACGATTGATAAGCTTGGTAAAGTGGTGGCGGATCCAGGATTTCCAAACCGGGTGCCGCCCGAAATTTTTTTTTTTTGCGTCTTCATTTTTTTCTTTACATGCAATACAACTTTTAAGTGCGACTAAAATAATCTAAGCAAGACGGGGTTAGGAAGGTTAGGATTTTGTTCGTATAAATTCAAAATCTACATTTTTCCCCAAATAAGAAATCTTTATCACTCTACAAATTAAATGACATTATATGAGCAAGCTTGATGAATTCAAAATTATGTACCTCCTAGATTACGTAACCATGAATTTTAGGCACTATTGTCCTAGAATAAATCGGACTATGCATGGTAAATTTAAAGGACTATGAGATGAAAGAACAAAAACACAAAATTTCTAAATTTTTTAAAGTGAAATCTTTTTAAATATAAATTGGTTCGAGACTTCAAAATGAAAAATTAAAATCGGGACATATACAACTCCACAACACCACCATTAAGGTTCCAAATTAAGTGTGTGTGTGGGAGAGAGAGAGAGAGTGACAGAGAGAGAGAGAGAGAGAGAGAGAGAGAGGGGGAGGGAGTAGTAGCAAAGGATGAAGTAGCTTTTCATAAAGTTAAAACAACTTTGGGTTCAACAGTGGACACAACTTTAGTGTGGTATAATAAAAAAAAATTATTTTTTTTTTTTTTTTTCTAAAAATCTCGTAGTGGCTTCGGAGCCTCTACCTGCACTCCCTCACTAAGATCCGCCCCGTTGGTAAGTGGATTTTATGCCTTTTTCCCCCCGACAAAGATTTATATTCATATTTTAAAAATGATATTGTTAAATATGTACATATCTTTTTATTTATATAAATATATTTAGACTAGTACTAATATTGTAACAAATCTATTTCCTTATTAGTATCAATTTTGTTTTTCCTTGTATTAGTTGTATTGCATCAAATAAAAAAAGAATTTGACTCGATTGAAAAACTTTTCAAAATGTGAATATAAATACAAAACCATCATCATATTGAGAAAAAATGGAATGAGAGAATTCTTTGAATGGAGAAAAACTTTTTTTGTTATTCACGAATTTACGATATTCTTTTAGTTTGTGATTGAGATTGTGACTTACATCCGAACTCAAATCTAGATTTCTTTCAATTTCTTTTTTTCTATGTCCTGTTTAGAATAGATTTTAATTGGGGAAAGGAAGATTGTTCTTTGTTTTATAAGTTAGTCATAACTTGGATTTAGTATTTTAATTTTTTTTATTTCAATCTATTCTTGTTTTTTTCTTACGTAAAAACGGATCTTTAATAGTGAAAACCTTTTTGGGATTAAAGCCTTGTTTGATAGGGACAAAATCAAAGTAGTAAATGTTTAATTCTTTTGTTGTTCATGAAGGTTATGCAGAAAAGTTGTACTCCCTCTCCCCGACTCTCTCTATTTTTATTTATGATTTGTTCTGGTTCTCTCATTTTCCTTTATGATTTGCTTTCTTTTTTCTGATAATATAGTTCATTTTTTATAAAGGGTAATTCCCTTCGACCCAAAAATGAATATAAAAAAAAATCAAATTTAAACATGTGTATGTATGATTTGCTTTGATAATATAGTTCATTTTTTTTTTTTTTCGAGGCTTGCCCATCTCGAGTCAAGCCCCTTTTTTCAGTGTAAGTCAATTTACTAACAAGTCCCTCAATCCTCTACGAAATTTCCTTACAAATCCCCGCAGGCGCCTAATATTAACTAGGAGAGAGATAATCATCCCACTCTAACCACTCCTTTGGGAGGGAGTCGAACCCAGACCTCCCGTGTTGGTGTCCCAACACTCGGCCCATCGGGTCAAGTCCCGATGGTTAATTTTTTTATTTTTATTTTTTTATTTTTTATTTTTATTTTTGCTCTATTATCTATATTATATTTGGATTTTTTTTTTTAACATTTGTTTTTGAATATTGGGACTTGAGCTAATGCTATTATCAATAGTATATTTGGATTATTTTTTTTTTACATTCATTTTGATCGAACTTCGATCCACATTGATAGCGATCAATGACGCCTTGAAGTTGGTGGTCGCCGTGAGTTAATCCGCGTTCTTATTAGTTTAGTTGAAAACTCCGAGGAACTTACTCGATAAGTTCTAAACGCTGTTTGGTCAATGCCGCAGCTTAGTGGCCGTAGGAGTTAATCGTGTTTTTATTAGTTTAGTTGACAAGCTTAATAAGTTCTCCCGGTTGTTTGGTTACGCCAGCAGTTGGTGGTCAGTCGGAGTTGATCATGTTCTTAGTAGTTTAGTTGACAACTAAGAACTTATTACTGGATAAGTTCTCGGTTGTTCGGTCGCCGAAGTTGATCGTGTTCTTATTAATTTAGTCGAAACAACCGAGAACTTACCGAAGTAAGTTCTCATTTTGTTTCGCCGCCGTTTGAGATGATCGTAGTTATTAGTGATAGACAACCGAGAACTTGCCGATAATGTTAAATTCTCCTGTTTGGTCGCCGGAGTTAATCGTAGTTTTTAGTAGTTTAGTTGACAATCGATAACTTCACCGATAAGTTAAGTTCTCGGTTGTTTGATCTCCGGAGAGGTCACCGGAGTTGATCGTGTTTTTAGAAGTTTAATCGACGAAAAGCCAAGAACTTACTAAGTTCTCGCTTGTTTGGTCATCGTAGTTGGTGATCACCGGAGCCGATCGTGTTCTTAGTGTGAGACAACCTGAAAACTTACCGATAAGTTAAATTCTCACTTGTTTGGGTCGACAGAGTTGCCGTGGTCGCCATAGTTAATCGTGTTCTTATTAGTATTTAGAGCCGATGATCAGCGAGAACTTGCCGATAAGTTAAGTTGCCTCGGTTGTTTGGGTCACCCTGATAGGTCAGTCTGAGTTTCGATCGTGTTCTTAGTGAGTTGAGTTTGACAGGCCAGAGAACTTACTCATAAGTCAGGTAAGTTCTCGCTTGTTCGGTCACGGAGTGAAAAAAAAAAGTCAGCTTCTGAGTTGTTGGTTGCGAAGCCGTTGACCTGAGAACATGGGGGAGGGGGTGACCTAAGGTGATGATGGTTGGAGAGAAAGTAAATTGGATAAAGAGGGTGGACTTAGTAAAATGACGGGAGGGTGAACTTCCGGTAAAATTAGAAAAAGAGTGTACTTATTAAGCTAGGGATTATAATGTGTTAGATGAAATATTACTTGTCTTATGAGGTAAAATTGGTAAGTTTAAGTGGATTATAAGATTTTTTTCCCCGGTCCAAATGGAGAAAAACCATCCGTACATATCCCCAACCTTATATTTCTAGGATCCGCAACAAAATCGGGGTAAGTTTTCGGCATCAAAATGTTTCCATGCTTCACCGTCGTAAGGACGAGTCATCACATCCTCTTCACGAGGACACTCTTTGTGCCAACGCATGGCTTCGAGCTTTCTTTCAATGCGTAAATTCGTTGCAACCCAGGGAATTAGAAGATATAACACAACCATGCGCCCGAGGCACGTTTTTCTTGTGCTTGGCACTACTACGGCGTGGTGGCTTATACCTACTAAGTCCACATATTGAACATGATTTGGAGCACCCTCATTTTCCCTTATAAAAAAGCATGCACTAATTCTTGCAAGCATCAATTTTAACATACTCCAAGACCGATATGCTCCACCAACTTTTTTGTCTCATAAAAAATTGTGGCAACCATATTAATTTCTTCGGGTAGCATCCGTCTGTCCCGTGGGCGACATGATACGATCGTAAGTATGTCAAGGCTCATATTTGTATCGGCCTTGATAGTTAGAAGCTCGAGTCACTTGCTCTAACACTCTGTAGCCTTTCGCACGGGGATGAATTTTCTCATACTTGCAGAGTCCATTAAATCCATAAACTTCTTTGCAACGAGGATTTTGGTGCCTCTGTTGGATTAGGTGGTTCCAATCAAACTCGGGTCGGCCCGCATTTCGAACCATATCATCCAAACCCACTGCACGACCTCCTCTCTTCATCGATAAAATGTTCAAAGGTTCCCTTGGCGGACTCACGTAATATAGTAGAGACCGATTGCGTAACACTTGTTTCAACCACATAACATTTCCCCGTGCCAAAGGCTACCCATTACCTTGTAACCATCAACAAACCCTCGCCTCCAAAAAATGTTTCTTTACCCATCTAACACCTTTTCGAAATTTTTTATTCTTAGCCTCTTTTTACAAGGACACCCCTGAATCTTTATCATCACGCATCATGCACTAGGGGATGCGCTCTAGCAACAACTCCACGAAATGTTCTAAACCTTTCTAAGAATTGATATCTCGCCCACACTTTCCCTCTCTACCGGGATTACTACAATTATCCATCCAAACTACGCATCTTCTCCAGACATCAATTAAACTCCCTGCATTTCAGCTAATGTATTAACAGCTTTAGATGTAATTAACAGACATTACAATTCCCTAAATTTGAATTACAAATTTAAAAGCAACAAAGAACACTTCATTTAGGTTTAGAATTGGGGTTAGCTTTCTATCCCACATCTATCACATTTTTTAAAGTATTAATATTTTGAATAATTTTAAATATTTTATTTTTGTTGTAAAGTATATCATTCCCTAAGATGAAAGGACAATTCATGTCCATTAGGTTTAGAATTGTGGGTCAAGCTTCTATCCCATCTGAAATGCACGATTATATGAATTGCAAATATCACTTGTCTACTTGCTTTATAATTCCAAATCAAGAAATTCTTCGGGCGGCATAATCCCATGGTCTCCAAGTGCACGACGTAGACTAGGTCAATCCAAACTCTATCGATTAGAATCGACATTATGTAATCAATCATGTCTAGTATACACTCGCAGAACAATAGGAATGCAACCAAAATATCTCAAACTATCGACTATTCAAAAAGGCAATTTTAATAGACAAAGATGATATTTACAAAAATCATATAATCGTGCATTTTTGCAAGATTGTCCAGACGTGACAATTCAAGAATCGATGACTACATGTTGACACTCCAACATGATAAGTTAAAAGATTCTTAAATGGGTTTTCTAAGCTTTTGTGTTTCAATTGGTCCACAACGTTTACGTCGTAACATTAATTTTTATTCATTACCGTCAGAAATGCATATCATTAATTTTACAATAATGAATTAACACACACATCTATCACATTTTTTAAATTATTAATATTTTGAATAATTTTAAATATTAATATTTAATTCTTTTTTGTAAAGTATATCATTCCCTAATAATTCTTAAATATTAATATTTAATTCTTTGTTTTAAATATTAATATTTAATTATTTGTTATAAAGTATATCATTCCCTAATACAAGTATAGAACATAAATCCTAATACAACCGCTTCCTAATATGTGACTAAGCTTTCACAGCATTAATTGTAATACGAGCAGAAAATTTGTTGTAATTAAATTAAGCAAACATCAATACAAGTATAGAAAAGAAACATTAAAAACATAATACATAGAAACTCTTTTCACTGAATCCATATGAAACAAGGAACATGGGTAAAGTGGACAATGTCGATCCAACTCATATGAATATAATAGCTGGAATAAGGAGTTCCCATAAAACAGGCTAGCAGGTGCTCAAGTGCATGAAATATTGTTATCATCATTTTAGAGTAATATAGAAACCATACAAAAAACTAGTTTTACATGAAGCTCATTCTCATGACATTTAGTTTAGTAGTGTTACATTATAAAAACACGTGATTCTCTTTGTATTTATTTCTCTATTTAGTGTAAATAAAATTCTGGTTAATTAACTAATATTCCTGGTTACAACACATCCTCGTCTAGGGCAAATATCAATCCTGCTCTAAGTCTTGAAAGATCATAGAAAGTACAGTCTCTGACCAAACATCCCTGTTCTACGTCTTGAAAGATCATTAGCTTATTTTGGGTCCGTTTGATTTAGAAACTTTTATTTGGAGCATATGTGCGATGACTTATTACTTTACATGACTACTTACTTATGATGACCTACTACGAACTGGTGAATGACATTGCTTTGTTTGATTTAGTTTTTTTGAAGTACTGATTAGCTATCATAAAGTAAGTATGACTATTTGATTAATAAGCTGAAAAAGTGTTGAATGAAATTATAAAGACTAAAATACATACATACACATACATACATACATACATACATAATAATAATAATAATAATAATAATAATTATCTTATTATTTTTATTATTTTTATTTTTATTATTTTTATTTTAATATTATTTTTATTTTTATTTTATTATTTTTTATATTTTAATTATTATTTTTTTTATTTTTTTTATTTTTAATTTTTTAATTTTTTATTATTATTATTATTATTTATTATTATTATTATTAATTTTTTTTATTTATTATTAATTTTTTATTTTTTATTAATTATTATTAATTATTATTATTATTATTATTATATTTATTATTATTTTATTATTATTATTATTAATATTTTATTATTATTATTTTTATTATTATTATTATTATTATTTTTATTTTTTTATTATTATTTTATTACTTTTTTATTTTATTATTATTTCATTATTATTATATTTTTTTTAATTTATTATTATTATTTTTTTAATTTTATTATTTTATTTTTTAATTTTTTAATTTTTTTTTTTATTATTTTTTTTATTATTATTTTATTATTTTATTATTATTATTATTATTATTTTATTATTATTATTATTAATTTTTTTATTTATTATTATTTATTATTATTATTTTATTATTATTTTATTATTATTATTTTATTATTATTATTATTATTATTATATTATTATTATTATTATTTTATTATTATTATTATTTTCCTTGTAACATACTTTACTGTTCACAAAGTGCTTTTTTGATCTCAAAGCACTTTCCCCTACCGCTATGACTTATAAGGAATTTCGTGCTTTAATTGACTTGTACACTTGACTTAATTGACTTATTTTACAAAAATGGAAATCAAACAAATACTCTAAAAATGACTTATTTAAAAAGTCATAAGTCATAAAGCTTACCACCCTCACGAAGATAAGCTGATATCAAACGGGGCCTTTATGCATTGATTCATAAAAGGTGCTTATTATGAACTTCGTTTGGTGAAAGTGAAATGCTTATCATATGCACTGATTGATAGTTTATGTTTTTTAATATGCCGTAAGCTTTCAAGGATTAATAGTTATAATAATGCTAACCGTATCAACCATCGCGCTAAGCAAGATGCGCCGTAGCTCATGACTACACTTCCAACCCTGGAGGTCATGGGCCAATTGACCCCTTCCCCGTAAGTTAGAGGGAAGGCTTTCTCTCCGTAGGATTTCCTAGAGCGACTTCGTGTGTGTGTGTGAGTAGTGAAAAAAAATTAAAAAAATAATGCTAACCATCAGAGGTACTGAGTGTTCTTTATGTGTCCAAAGTAAATAAAGAAAGCTCTTTTATCTACTTAATGTAGTATGTATACTCCATCTTCTGGATCTAACTGCTGATTTTTTGTTATTACAGTGAAAAAAGTACTCATTGTCCTTATGGATAAGAGTTGGATCCGTCTACGAGATAGGAATTTAAAGGCCTATACTGATAGGGTCGATAAATTTCTGAAATTTGCGTTTGAAGGAAAAGATATCCATGTTAGTGATATCTATTGCCCGTGTAATAGATGTCGTAATCGATATTACCGTAGCCTAGAAACTGTAAAGGTCCGTATAGAGATGTATGTGTTTAATAAAATTCTCACATTTGAACATTACAGCAATGCACTGCAAGGACTAATCACATCTCCCACAAGGTTAAAAACAATACCCTAATAATCTGGCCACATAATGATAATCAACCTTTCAACAGCTTTTCAACATTCTCATCAACTCCAACATTATCCTAATCCCCCAATGCTCAAAATAACAACCTTACAACACATAAATCAAACCCACAACATATTTGCTCTTTAATATAAAACAAACTTGCATGCCCAATTAAAAAATACTGTAAGCTAAATTGAATTAAAGCAAATCAGAACCTGAGAGCGGAAATCTGGGCGACGGCGATGAACGGCTAGCGAGACTCGGGAGAGGAACGGCGACGTATGAAGTTGAACTAGCTGAATGCGCGGCTTGAACGGTGACTAATGAGATATACTCCCTCCGTCCCATTAATAACTTCACTTTTTGCCAAAACGGGTGTTCCGTTAAAAGCTTCACCTTTCCTAAAATCAAGCGAAAGAATTTTTACTATCTCCACCCACTAATTCTCTCTCCTACTTTACTTTTTACACTCACAACACTTGTGTTTTCCTCTCTCACTCTTTTCGCTTAATTTGCGTACTGCAAGCCTCCAAAAAGCATGAACTTATTAATGGAACTGAAGGAGTATATATATATATTCCCTACTTACTACTTTTTTACACTCACAACACTTTTTCCTCTCTCCTCTTTTCCTTAAATTTGCGTGTCAAAGCCCAAAAGATTGTAACTTGATATTAATGGAAACGGAGGGAATAGGAATATATATATATATATATATATATATATATATATATATATATATATATATATATATATATATATATATATATGATATATATATATATATATATATATATATATATATATACTCCCTCCGTTCCGCTTAAGGCTGCCAGAATATTTTGCCATTTTCGGCATTTCACTTAAGTTGCAACATTACCCAAAATGAAACTTTTTATTATTTTTATAATTCTCCAGCTCATTCTCTCTCTCTTCAATACATAATCCACTCATTATTCTCTTTCTTCCCTCACAACCACTCATTATTCCCTCCACTCATTCTCTCTTCCTCACAACCACTTCAATTATTTCCCTTTCTTAATTTACGTATGCTTCAACCCTCATGTAACAACCTTATCAAAACTGGAGGAGTATATTATATACTCCCAAAGTATATTATATATACTCCCTCCTGTCTATTTACATACTTCAAGCACTTTCTATTTTGTGGCGTCCAAACTTACTTAGCTTCACACTTTGTTCGCTTTCCTAAAATGGAAACTTTATATTATTAAAATATTAACCCTACCCCCACTATAATTTACTATTCCCCTCTACTCATTCTCTCTCCTACATTATTTTAATACTCACAACTTACCATTATAATTTACTTATTCCTCTCCACTCATTCTCTTCTCTCTCCTCCTATTTTACTTTCACGATTCACAACACTTTCAATATAATACTCCCTTTAATAAACGCTAAGTAAACAAGAACTTGCAACTATGTAAATGGACCCGAGGAGGGAGTATATATATATATATATATATATATATATATATATATATATATACTCCCTCCGTTCCAATAGAAACTTCCCATTTTGCCATTTTGGGACTTCCCGTTAAAAGCTTTCACTTTTTCTTTTTTGGCAGGGAAATCTTTACATTATTCCCTCCACTCATTCTCTCTCTCCTACATTATTTTAATACTCTACAACACTATTATAATCTTTACTATTCTCTCCACTCATTCTCTCTCTCCTATTTTCAAATTACACTCCACAACATTTTTTACTTCCCTCATTTTCTTAATTTGCGTGCAACCCAAAAATTGGACAAACTACTATCGGGACTATGAGGGAATATATATATATATATATATATATATATATATATATATATATATATATATATATATATATATATATATATATATATATATATATATATATATATATATATATATATATATATATATATATATATATATATAGAGAGAGAGAGAGAGAGAGAGAGAGAGAGAGAGAGAGAGAGAGAGAGAGAGAGAGAGAAGCGAGAGAGAGAGCAGAAGATTTACTAACTTAGTGGTGAGGAGCGCGAGATATGCTTATGACGCAACTACCGACGGCGGCATTAATCTGGCGGAATGTGGAATCCGGCTACGGCGAAAATGAAACGGCGAATTCGGTTGGTTCGGGGAAGGGTTCGGCCGATTTAGGATTTCGTGCGTAAATGGTCTAGGAAAGGGGAAAGGGTTATATTTATAGGGCATTTTACCCCGACGATTTTGACAATTGGTCGCTTCGCAATACCGGCGGAATTAGTAGCATTATCGACGAATCAAACGAAAATTTAAAAATAAATCCCGGCAAATAAAATTAAAATTCCGTCGGTGAACCGTGAAAGTTTTTTCCAGTCGGTATAGATATCGCACGGACTGAGTCCGTCGGTAAATTATTCAAATCGATAAACGGCTGCTTCGTGGCCCCCGTAGGTAAATTTTGCCAGAAAAACAACCTCGTTTTCTAGTAGTGACTCCCCAATAATTTTATAGAATTAATAGTAAAAATAGGGTTTAAAATACACACATATATAGACAAATTTTAAGTCTACATACCCAGAATCGCACCAACTAGACAAGTAAATTATTTATTTCATTATTGATTTTTTTTATTTTTTAGGGTAATTTGTGCATTAAATAAAAAATAATTCCTGAATTCATCACTCACCTATCATTTACCACCTGTAATAAAAAAAAATTAAAATAGGAAAGTGTTAAAATGACAAAAAGCTTCCGATTTGAAGCTGGCATTTAGACGTTAGAGTATATATGTATTGAATATGAATCATTAAGTACGTAAATTTTGTGGTTTTCTGGTTTTTTTTTGTTTGTTTTTAATATTTTTTTGGATTGAAAATAGCCTGGAGCGCGATGGTATAGTAATGAGGCCTCTTGTATTTTTTGTCCTAGGGACTATTGAAGGATTTTTGAGATTATTATTACAAGTGCAAATTAGAGCAAGAACGAATAATTTATTATTATTTTTGTGGCCAAAGTTGATACAGAAAGGAAGTTGAGGGTTTGTTAAGCAAAAGAATTCTTGTGAACTTCTGGAATGAGCCACCAACGGTTATAGAGTAAGTGTCGTAGAGGTGGTGAAGGGAAGGGTCCTGCTACATTATCAATCTCTGCAGAAACCTCAGCCGAAATACATAGCAGTTTCATATGGATGATTGAGAAATACCTCCCTCCTCGTCCCACAATAAGCCGACACCTTTGCCATGATTTGCAAAGGCGTCCCATTGATAAGCTCACAGCTTCCTAAAATGGAAACTTTATAATACTTCTTTATTCAATGGGACCCACTTCGTCATACTCACAACATTTTTTCAAATTTACTATTCTCTCCACTTCAAACCGTTTCTCTCTCTCTATTCTTCAACTATCTACACTCACAACATACTCAGCACTGGCTTTTCACTTTTTCCAATTTACTTCCCCGTGCACGTAACGCAATGTTGTGCCACTTGTTGGGTGAGCGGAGGGGAGTATATGTTTCCGAGCTAAAACCGAGTGTGAATTATCTTTCTGAGAATAGTTTGCGAGCAGAAGAACGCCTCTAACCATATGACATACGGAGTGGGCCTTAAAGAAATGAGCAGAGAATCCATTAGGATCGGGGGGAGATTTATTAGGTACCTACATTTGTTATTGCACACATTCATATAGGATACACACAACACAGAGTACAATATTCAAATATGTGGGAGATTAAGCCAATATTTCACAAAAATTCAGTAACATCAATAGTCAGGCAAATCCATCCCCTGAGTGTGAATTTTCAGTAACATCAATAGGGTACATACATTTTCCAAAGAAACAGACAGTCTATAAAAGTTTGGAGATGAAATTTCCATGGAATTTGACCTTACAGTCATTTGAA
Source organism: Adenophora triphylla var. japonica (assembly GCA_022495995.1). NCBI lineage: Eukaryota > Viridiplantae > Streptophyta > Magnoliopsida > Asterales > Campanulaceae > Adenophora > Adenophora triphylla. Next base: position 145,654 of record JAFEMH010005480.1, on the reverse strand, counting down.
GCTCCTTTGAAAATTCCAGTAGTTTCCCAACCAACTTTATCTCTTTCTTCTTGTTTAAGACCTTGGGACTACCTAGAAAATACTTGACAATTTGTAGCTCGTGTATTCTCCCCTTAAACCCTTCAACTTTGATTACGCCAATGTGGTGACTCACACACATGGGTACAGATTTTGGTTCAACCCAATCATATCCATCATCAAACACATTATCATATCCTTCCTTCTTCTTCAAGAATTAAAAGGTAAAGGTCAAACTTCAATAATTAGCATTTCACAGAAATAAGGAGAAAAGGAGGCGAGTACGAAGTCATATATACAATAGACTATATGCATATACAATAGATACTTAGCTACTCGTATACAAGTGTATACGTGTGATTATACACTTGTATACGGTAGAGATACTTAATCATCGTATACATATACAAGTAGATCGTATATGTATACAAAGTAGCTAAGTATCTATCGTAAACAAGTGTATACAAGTGGTTCTCACGGTTCTCATTTTGTTATGGTTCTCATTTATATATATATATATATATATATATATATATATATATATATATATATATATATATATATATATATATATATATATATATATATATATATATATCGTAAATAGAATTAATCACAATTTGGTTTCATTAGAAATTAATAAAGTATTCCATAATATATTATACCACAACAAATTTTACATATACATTATATTTTTTTTAGAAATATCCACTACATTTAGTAATAAAAATATTAATTAATTATAATTTTCATTGAAATACTTATCTCAAACATTGAATAATTAACTTTCTAACATTTTTCTATAAATCTGTTTGGTGCATCATTTTAAAACACCAAATTAAAATTCAGTTATATGGTTACAATGACATTTGTACCCTTTTAGAAATAGCATGATTTTTCCTTATTTATAACTGTGTAGTGCATTAATTTAAAATATTATATTCTAATTTATATACTTGCTCATGCTCACAAATGCAGAAGAAATGTCTTTAATATTTACTCTCTATAACTATAACTGTGTAGTGCATTAATTTAAACATTGATTTATATTATATTAAAATTCAATTTTTTAAAAATGTCCCTTAAATCTCATAATGGCATTCATTTTGGGACAGAAAAAATAATATTTTACACACTTTTCATATAAATCTCAAATATAATTTTTAATAGTTGATTTATCATGCCCGTCGAGTATCGACGGGTCACTAACTAGTCATTATAAGACACAAAAATTAAAATTCAGTTATATGGTTACAATGACATTTGTACCCTTTTAGAAAGAGCATGATTTTTCCTTATAACTATAACTGTGTAGTGCATTAATTTAAAATATTATATTCTAATTTATATACTTGCTCATGCTCACAAATGCAGAAGAAATGTCTTTAATATTTACTCTCTATATCTCAAAATAAAAATAAATGATTAATTATTTTTAAACATACTCTCATCAATCAAAAGCAATTTTTCAAAAATTGTCATTCATTACGAGACAGATGTTTAAATTATTTTTTAAACATACTCTAATTTATAATAAAATCTGATTTTTTTTTATCATATGTACCCTCTCTTCTCCTTTCCATCACTGACCACCGTCATTGACAACCACCATCACCGACCACCTCCATCAACCCAATAGTTCAAACATCAGCCCATAACCTCCACCATCATCCAATAATCAATTATAAAAACAGGAAGAGGCAAGAATTAGAGAGTTGAGACAAATTCGAAGAAGCCATTGATATTTGGCGTCACCAGTGGCGCCGTATACCCGAAGGCCTTTAACATTTTCCAGAAACCCTCCTCATCTCCATCGTGCCATTCCATCTCCACCACTCTGCCACCTTCCCTTAACCCTTCATAAAAACCAAAGTTGTGCAAGATGAAGTTAATGGTAACTTCAGTTAGAACCAAAAGATCAAGTACCTACATTTGTTTTTGGATCACTAAAGAGACCCAATACTCTTTACAAAAAATCTCAATCTGCATATATAGCACACATGCATATATATTACACAACACAGAGTACAATATTCAAACATGAGGAGCTTAAGACAATATTTCACAAGAATCTAAACTAGGAAATATTCTACAAAACAATTACCAATTAAACCACTTACATTTTCCAAAAAACTCTTACGAAAGAGACAATCTATAAGTTTGAGATAACATTTCCATGAAATTTGACCATACAGTCTTTTGAAGCCCTTGAAAAATCCAGTAATTTCCCAACGAAATTTATCTCTTCTTTCATGTTTAGCTCCTTGACATCTGACTGTGAGTGTCTTTAAGACCTTGGCACTACCTAGAAAATACTTGATAAGTTGTAGTTCGTGTTTTCTCCCCTTAAACCCTTCAACTTTGATTACTCCAATGTGGTGACGCACACACTTGGCTGCATGTTTTGGTTCAACGCAATCATATTCATCATCTATCACATTATCATGCCCGGCCTTCTTCAAGAATTAAAAGGAAAATGTCAAACTTCAAATACTAGCAAAGACTTTTGCGATTAAAGCAGAGCATGAAACCACAGATACCTGCTCTATAGATAGAACTTCCAAGCTTGGTGTGCTTCTAAAAAATTTAGGGAGCATTGCCCAGAAGCTTGATTCTCACAAGAAAAGACCTCTAAACATGTCAAAGAAGCAAAGTTGGGCAGGGCGAAACCGCGAGGAAAGTCTGTATCATTCAAAAAGGTATAATGAATTCAATGGACAGAAAAAGGCACAAAAGAAGAATCACATAACTTTATGAAGGGGCTAGATTGTTTACCTAAGACAATGAAAAGAGAAATGTGCCCTTTGTAAAAAAGTAAAAAGAGTATGGAACCAAAGAGAATTGAACTAACCTTAAAGTCATGGCGCTTAGAAATATGTCCAATATTCACATATGCCTTAACCGGTGATGAGAAATTTCCTTTAGTATTATAAGTAATGAAACTCTCACTCAAATGGAGGTATTCAAGATTTGGGGCTTCCACGGAAATTTTGCCCAAACCACTTTGTATAAACCGTATCGAATTGGTTGTAACCGGAGAGTCTTCAAAGTATGTGCAGAGCACCATGAAAGTATCGGTCATATACCATCCACTAGATTCCCCTAGAGTTAAATCTTCGAGCACAGGACAATCACTGATAAGCTTCTCCATTAAGGGGCTGAATCTCCCGTTAATGCAAAGGACTTTCAGAAACGGTAGATTAAATGAAAAACCTTCTGCATCATAATGAACACAACAACCTCAATGTCAAATGTGTAAGAGTCGTCCAACTGAATACACTCAATGGCAGCTTGGAAACATAGAGATCAGCCTCACTGACTTTGTGCTTCATCCATTCATCTATCCAAGTTATAACACTAGATACATCGGCCCCGAACCAAGGAAAATGCAGAATCAGTTTCTGAATGTGCTTGGGATTGCAACTTCGAAACACATGACCAACAAAATTTGAAAATTCCACATCATTATTATTCCCAAGACAACTTGTATGGTTTTTAAAGTCGAGACAAGTGATAGAGGTCCAAATTTTCTCCCATCGCTTTGATAAAATGCTTGTTTGAACTGCCCATTTCGCTGGAAGTCGGGAGAGAATGTGGGAAAGCAGCTCATCGGAGTAAGTTGCTGATCCTATCAACATTTTGCTTCTGAATGACCCTTCGACCACCATACTCAGAAGAACCCATCAATACACTCGAATTCACTACAGTATTTCCTAAAAGATCAAGCAAGATGAAAATAAAAGAATTTTGAAACAAAATTGTGGCAACCAAACAATGGTGGCCAATCACACTTTTGACCAAGTTTAACCACTCATGTGTTTTCATTTAGGACATTTAATCATTATACTTTAAATAAGTCACTAACCCTAAAAATCTAAAGTAGAATGGTTAAATGTACTCCCTCCGTTCCAAAATCAATGACCCACATTTATGTTCTTGATCATTTCTTAATCAAGAAATGCATATCTACAGGGTAACAAAAACTGAAATTTATGACATTACATTAGATCAAGAATATGATTCGCCAACAATGGCAGACAGAGAGGGTTAGGGTTTGAATTAGAGGTAAAAATGAAAAAAAAATTGAGCAAACTTACCGAGATGAAAGAAGGAAATGACGACTGGAATTGAGCTTAAACCCTCCGTCCTCCTCCGTCGCCGTCAATGGTGGATTGTATGATTTTCAATTTCTCTTCACCCAAGATGAAAATTCTATTTGTTGCATCAGCTCCATATTCGGTAGGGGATAGTAAAAATTCAAATTGAGCAATAATTAATCCTCAATTCCTCGCTTTTTGGTTAGCTTCTTTGGTACACCATCCATAACTAGCTGTTAGAGCGTGTGGTCCGCTTGTACAAAAGCGCGTATAGGAGCTCTATTCATAAAATATTTAATACTCCTCCGTCAAATTGAAAGCGGAATTTGTCTTGAATGAAAATTAAGAAAAGTGATGTAAAAAAGAGAAAAAATGTATAATAAAATAAATGTTGTGAAGTAAAAGATGATATAAGAAATAGAAAGTGGTGTAGGGAATAGTTAGTGGATATTTATTGTGTGAGTATGACAAGTAAGTTCCACAAATAAAGAAGTAATAAAAAACTTTTCATTTTTGGGTTGTGCGCTCAAATAAAACATCCAAAAAGAAAATTTATGTACCCTTTCGAACGGGACGGAGAGATTACTCTTTTTGAATCTTGAATTCTTGATAACGGTTTGAAATGAGGTATAAATTTGTTCAATTTTATATTCGGCTTAGTTTCTGGCGATTATGGGTAAAAAGACCCACAAGCCCCCATTAGTAACCTAATTAAGCTTTTAATTTAGAACATTTTAATTTCAAATTTTAAATAAATTCAGATATAAGTGAGTGAAAGATAATGAAAATTAAGAAAAATGATGTAAAAAAGAGAAAAAGTGTATAATAAAATAATTGTTGTGAGTGAAAGATAATGTAGAAAAGAGAAAGTGGTGTATGAAATAGTTAGTGGATATTTATTGTGAGAGTATGACAAGTAGGTTCCACAAATAAAGAAGTAATAAAAAATTTCCATTTTTGGATTATGCCCTTTCAAATAAAACGTTCAAAAAGGAAATTTGTGCCCTTTCGGGCGGGACGGAGATTCAGTTACAAGACAATTTTTTCAACCAAAAGAAATAAAAAATTCCAATAACAACCGGTAAATAATCTGATTATTTACACATTATATCTCTTATAACTAAATTATAGGACCAATTTATCTTTTATAATTAAGCTCTAATACAATTTTTTTTTTTTAAAGTTATAGTGAATTAAATCTATGCAGATTATAAGTCAAAATCAACATTAAGGCTCCGTTTGTTTGCCGTAGGGATGACCAAATCCGGTCCGGTTCCGGGCCTTGAACCGCCGGTTCCGGTTCGGCGAGGAGGTGAACCTTAACCGGCCCGCTTTTCTCACGGTTCCGGTTATCGGTTTCGGTTTCTCACGGTTTTGGTCCGGTTCAGGGCTTTCCGTCCGGTTTCGAGCCGGTTCTATTGAAAAACAACAAATTTTCGTCCGGTTCCGGCTTTTGGATCAGTTCACCATTTTGGTGAACCTTAATCGCCCGCCTCCAAACCGGTTCCGGTTACCCAGTTCGGTTTTCTCCCTGGTTCATGGCGGTTCTAGGCTTTTCAAACTGTAGGCTGCTCCTGTCGGTCAGTTTCGGTTCGATCCGGTTTCGGGTCCGGTTTGGCCATCCCTAGTTTGCCGTAAAATGTTTTCCGAAAAACGTTTTTTCCCATTTTTCAGTGTTTGGTAAGCATCGGAAAATGAGAAATATGTTTTCCCCCCTTTTCGTCGTAAAATAACTTGCAAATTTTTTCTAAGTAAAACATTTTCCGGAAAATGGTAACACCTTCACACACATAACTTTTCATACACCCACACGTACCCACCCCACTCACCACCACCACCCCACCCCACTCATCACCACCACCCCCCACCCCCTGCCAGTGGTAAAAAAAATTAATCATTTAAAATTTATTTTAACAACTTTCCACCCCATTCCACTCACCACCACCACCCCCGACCCGTCCCACTCCACTCACCATCATCACCCCTGCCCTCCCCCCGCTCAAATTATCTCAAATTGTGTTTTTATCGAAAAATATTTTCATTAAATACATAAAAAAAAATTCGAAAAATATTTTCCTTACCAAACAACCGAAAACATGTTTATCTCATTTTCGGAAAACATTTTACAGGAAATCATTTTTCGCAAGTTATTTTACGCGAAACAAACGAAGCTTAATTTTGATGATCCAAAAACTCGAGCTCATTTCAAAAGTTTTCTCCATCTGATGGCACAAAAAAGTGAACTTAAAATATAAGAAGAATAAAATAATACACTCACACATACTGTAATATATTAAAACGCAATAAACATGTTGTTTCTCCATATTCGTGTGCAGTGGCCAAATTGTCTTACCTCCCCAAATGGCACACTACAATAGTTGCATGCATGCATCAATTAAGTTTAGCCTGCTTCAACTTACTAGTCTTCCTCTGCCTCTTCCTCCAAAGTCTAGTAGCTTCAGAAGCATCACGAGCAGACATAAATCCTTGCAATGACGATTTCTTTCCTTTACTGACTGACTTTGACGGCCACATTATAGGAGTCGTCGATTGTGTAACCGGAGGGTGAAGCTAGGAAGGTGACCGGAGTTGGATTATGAGCCGAATCTGACTTAGATCTAGCCATAAATGAAATAACGGAAATGGTGAAGAAGGGGAGGTGGGCCACCGCACCGGAGAATTGAAGGAAGGGAAGAGACGATCTGGAGTGAGGAGGTCAACGGCCATTGGTCAAAATGGAAGGTCACCAGTCAAAGATCCAAGGTCCAGATCGTTTAGAGAAAGAGAGAACTATGCGTGAACGTGTTTAAAGAGAGACAGAGGAGATAGATCAAAATGGGAAGGGGAGAGGAAATGACGTGAGGAGAGGTAGAGTCTAGAAATGTACGGAAAATACAATCGGGTGAACTCTATATTTGAGATTAACAAAAATCCTCGTGTTAAAATATAAAATAGAATAATATCTAAACGCAGGAGGTCCCTGAGAAATCTTTTCAAAGTTAAATGTTTCCGAAAATAGCCCCACCCGGCCACCCGTTCTGAATTCACCCATAACTTTTATATAATTTTATTTCCTAGTCTCAAAATAAAAGATAAAAAATCAAATTAGTCTTGATTGATCAAGAATTTATTTGAAAAAAATATTAATCTTCTTTTTTTTTTTGACAAAGGTAGTTGAAAAAATGTTTGTTTATAGAGGATGTTTAAGTAGGTGGACAAAATATTATTTTAAAAAAAACAAGACTTTTCAAAGAAATATTCAAAATGGCTAAATGAATACTTTGTTATGGAATAGAAGGAGAATTGCACAAATATATGGTTTCATGGATGTGGTACTTAACCAAGAAAGAGAGTGTATACATAAAATTTAATTAGTAAAGTTATTTTAAAAAAAAAATACAAGCTATCAATCAAACTGCAACAAGTGAATAATTGTAGTGAGTGTAGCAAATGAGTCTGATTAATAAAAAATATATATATAAAATTTCATTTACCAGAAACTGAGACTTTCTAATGAAACACTTTAAATGGAAAAATGGGAACTTAAATAAATGCGACGGAGTTAACAAAGAAGTATTATAAAATTTTATTTTTCAGAATGCGAGACTTTCTAATGAGACACGTTAAATAAATGGAAAAATGGGAGCTTGAATAAATAGGGAGGGGGGAGAAAAAATTTAACCACTGATTAGCAATCTATAGTATAAATGGCAACATGCCACCTCACCATGTGAACAGTTAAATGAATAGTGTCATATGTCAAATTTCTCATTTTGCCCTCACTAAGTTGTCCCTTTCCATTTTGCCCTTTAAAAAAAAATTAATTAATTTTTTTTTTTAATTTAAAAATAAAAAATAAAAAAACAACACACGTGTCCTTGGACACAGCTTGCTCTAGTATATATATATATATATATATATATATATATATATATATATATATATATATATATATATATAGTATAAATGAGGGAGGGGTTTGCTACAGTGGTATGAACTTTTTCAAGCGGCGAAATTTCCATTTTGCCCTCATACATTTGTCACTTTTCTATTTTGCCCTTAAAATTTTTTTTTTAATTTAAAAAAAAAATCACGTGGCCTTGGACACGGGCATGTGCTAGTGTACAATAATCTAAAGAAGTTAGTTTGCAATGGTTTTGAGAGATTTTTTTTCCAAAGTATTGATTTTTAAAAATTTATATACCAAAATAACATTTTGAAAAACTTAAGTACCAAAATAGCACTTTACACATTAATTCTGGAATAAGGTAATCTAACATTACCAATTTCGGAATCCAATTTTTTTTTTTTCAAAACAGAAATTAACAAAATAATATTTTCTGTAAAAAACGAGCGATCGCGCCATATATGGGGCGATCGCGCCGAATGTAATCTGGCGTTACCAATTCCAGAATCCCTTTTTTTTTTTTTACAAAACTGATTTTAGCAAATTAATATTTTCTGTAAATAGAGAGCGATCGCGCGATAGGTGGGGGCAATCGCGCCTGATGTAATCCGATATTGGTAATTTCGGATTTCATTTTTTTTTTAATTGGAAAACGTAAATTCAATTTCGGAAATGCAAATTCCGAATTCATTTAATTGAATTCCGAAATTGGCATTTCCGAATTCAATTCATGTTTTTCAAATTTTTTGTAATTTCTTCAAGAGTTGTTTGTTCAGAGAAGAAAAGAGGGAGAAAGAAAGAAAGAAAGAAGAAAGAAAGAGAAAGAGAAAGAGAAAGAGAAAGAGAAAGAGAAAGAGGAGGGAGAAGGAAGAAAGAAAGAGAAAGAGAAAGAGAAAGAGAAAGAGTTTGAAGGTGAAGAAGGAAAATTGAGAAAGAAAGAGAAGGATCGCATGGAAAAATTTTTGAGAGGAAGAAGAAGAGGAAAATTTTATCAAAATTGAAAGGTTAGTTTTATTTCTTCTTTGAGTAGGTCTCCGGAGAAACGCGTTTCTCCATAAGTTATGGAGAAACGTGTTTTTTCAAAAAAAAAATTATATTTTTTTTTTTTTTTGCATTCATTAAAAAAACTTCTGGATATCAGTCTCAAAGGTTCTGGATATCCAGAACCCTTTGATCATGATATCCAGAAGTAATGTTAGAATGGGACCAACACATACCAACTTTCTGGTCATGGCCTTCACTTTTTTCTGGATATACTTTTCACTGTTTTCTGGATATACTTTTCACTGGTTTCTGGATATAAATTTGGCCAAGGTCATGGTCAATACAAAATTTCTGGATATCCTTTCTCTTAATTTCTGGATATACTTTTTAGTGATTTCTGGATATATATACTTGGTCAAGGCCAAAGGCCAAGGCCATGGGCCAAGGCTAAGGCCAAGGCCAAGGGCTAAGGCAAGGTCATGAGTAATACAAATTTTCTGGATATCAACTTAAAAAGATTCTGGATATCACTTTCAAAGAGTTCTGGATATCCAGAACATTTAATATTGATATCCAGAAGCCTTTCAAATTTCCTGGATATCCTTTCAAAAGGTTCTCGATATCCTTTCAAAAAGTTACGGATATCCAGGAACATTGAATGTTGATATCAGAATTTCAAAATTCACTCAAAATCAATCTCATTAGAACCAAATCCACCCAACATATCCAAACCCGAATCATATTCCACCAAAATACTCCAGTTATACTCAACAAATCATTCAAAGGGACCGGAAAGTGGCCGGAGTTAATAGGTGTGGTGGTCGAAAATCGTTGAAGAAGTAATGGTGGTTAACGTCTTAAGGGCTGGAAACAGAGGAGAAAGGCTTCAACGGCTTTGGGATAGGGAGCAGAGCACGGAGAGGGTGATTGAGGTTGGACGGGCGTTGTTTTGGTTGAGGATTGGATGGGAGAAATTAGATCGGTGAAGAAGGTTTTAGGGAAGGGAAACTGGTAGTGGTGAGGTCGCCGGCGATTGGGTGAGGGCTAGGTAAGGACGGCTATTGAAGAGGGAACTGGTGGTGTTGAAGATGGCCTTTGCGGTTAGAGAGAGAGGGAGTGAAAAGCGTTTAGAGAGAGAAAGGGTGTGAGCCGTGTCCCGTAAAGAAATCGGGAACGATGGAAAAAACCCGTTTCTCCATAAATTATGGAGAAACACGTTTCTCCCTAGATTTTGGCTTCTTCGTTTTATTTGTTTTGAGTTCTTAATTTTAGCCATATAAATTTTCCTAAGAGTTTATTTGTGCATTTTTATATAATTTGTTGATTGTCAATTAATTAAACAATTGTAATTCAATTCTAGCCTAGTTAGGATTTTCTTAAGCTAGGTTTAAAATCAAGTCCTTGTTAAAATTAGTTTGACAAACTTGTTGCAATTTTTCTACTTAATTATTAATTTTTAAGTGTTAAATTTAAAATTTGAGCTTAAATATAGCAAAACCTTAAGTCCCATTTAAATTTAATTACTATTGAATTTATGTGTTTCAGATGAATCAACATGAACAATAACCCTTTATTGTTCCTGGGCCAATCGATCCACATGTATTGACTTCACAGGAGACACATAGATCTAACTATATTTGGGCTGGACAACAGTTGCCCAATTTAAGACCTAGGTGTGGTAGCGTGGTACAGAGCTTCCAGCTAGAGTTGATTGGAGATAGAAACTAAGCTTATAAATGCTGGATTTTACAGAATGTATTTATTAGGTCATTTACAATATGATTGGCACTTGATAGAGGCTTTGATTGAGAGATGGCGTCTAGAGACCCACACTTTTCACTTATCTGTAGGGAAGATGACCATCACCTTAGAGGATATTGGTATTTTGTGTGATCTTCCTGTAGACAGATTGGCTGTGACTAGTTCAGAAACTAGTAGGAGAAAGGAGGAATGGACTGAGATTGTTGAGGAGTTATTTGGGGTTACAATATCTCCCGCAGACATCAAAAAAGGTGGAATGGTATCTATGAGATGGGTTCTAGATCACTTCCCTCTTTTCGATCAGCTTTCCAATAATGCATCCGAGTATATGATTGAGACATATACTCGATCCTATATTTTTTTGTTATTGGGGTCATACATTATGACCGACTCGTCTGATAACCTAGTGAAGTTGATGTACCTCTCACTGCTTAGGGAAATAAATAATATTGGTGAGTACAGTTGGGGTAGTGCAGCGTTGGCCTTCTTGTATATGGAGATGTGTGTAGCATCTCAGCACGATTCGAAAGGGTGTGGTGGCTTCTTGACTATTGTACAGGTATGTCAATTATATTTGATTACATTATGCTAGTGGACTTAATCTGTTTTGTACGTAATGATAATTTTTTATAGCTTTGGGCATGGGAGAGGTTATTGTGTACACAACCTAGGAGACATGGAGGTGACACACTTAATGGAGCATTACCATTGGGTTGCAAGTATATTTCAATTACTTCATTTTGTAAATGATCTGTTTTGTATTTTATCACTTTTTACTCATTATTTTTTATGTCAATTGTTTCATATGTAGGTGGAAGGGTCCCTTGTCGTATACTTCATGGATCGCCCATAACGTGCAAGGCTACCGAGACCAATTGTCATATATGAACGAGGATCGGTTGTATGGCGGCCCATACTTAGGTGTGATAGCTTCGAATTACTGTCTTCAGGGGCAAGCTATATGGAGGGCGAAGGTGCCCCTCATCTGCTTTGAGAGGGTTGAATGGCACTTTCCAGATCGCGTAATGCGACAGTTTGGGATGGTTCAAGGTGTGCCTGATGACTGCGATACTAGTTTGGACCTGCATCGATTAGTCGGCGAGGTCGGTCAGCCGTTAACTGGATGCAAGAACATGATATGCACATAGAAACAGAAATGTGGAATGAACGAGCGATTAATGTCATTGATTGAGAGTATGGTGAAGTGGATATGAGTTACCGTCATCCCTATATGATATGGTATAGGAGAATTACTCAGTCGTTCATCCAGAATTCGTCTCATGTGGAGGGTCTAGGGTTCAAGCCACGTTCAACTTGTTTTGAGGGTGTGGTAAGTTATATACTACATACAATGATTTTACAAAAAAAAATTACCATTTTTTTTCTGTATTAATTAATTTAGTTAATTGTTTTGAACAGATTCAAAGCCTTTAAGGGATGCACATATACAACGAGAATACCACATCCTTGGAAGAACTGCGCAATTACAACCGTCAATATATCAAAAACACATTGACATCTATTAGGGAGCAGCAACGACTGGAAGCCCAAGCTCCCCCTCCAATGGTTGATCATGCTGCTAAAGAGGAGCCACAGAGGCAAAATCGGGTTCGTAGACGTGGTCGATACGTGCTGGAGGATGAGCCAGAGATGGAGAATCAATACGATGAGATGCATCAGTTTGGCTTCACTCCGACGGGACCGGGTAATTCTTTTACAGATTTGAAGAATCAGTTTGATTTCACGCAACCGCCTGAGAGCTCCTTCCCTTCTTCTAGCAATTATACTCAGACTCCTGGGCAGGCATTCGGGGTTCCGGGATTTAGGCCTAGTTTTCATTTGCCTCAGGTGCAGTTTCCAGAAAATCCATCTGGATCATCCTCATCCTCATCTCAACAATCTAGATCAGGTGGTCGCCATGTACCGAGGAGAGGGAGTAGGATTCGCAATCCTAGCCTAAATTTTACCCCGTCTAATTATCCTTGACGGGTATCCTACGTGATCGGGATGTGCTCACTAACCTCATGCTTATTCTTTTATTATTATTAATTTTATTTCATGAAAGCTTGTCATGGATGTGTTTTTAAACATCTAAATTATGTAATGTAGAAAATAAAACAGAAAATATTGACTTTGGACTGATATATATATAGACGTGTCCAAACGGTTATAACCGCCGGTTAACAGTTTCTGTTAACTTTTGTACTCTATATGCCTTTTTTTAATAAAGAATACTATTTGAAAACTAACTGGAAATTCTGAAAAACTAACTGGAAAACGTTTAAAAACTGACTGAAATTCTAAAAAACTAACTGAAATTCTGAAAAAACTAACTGGAAACGTTAAAAAACTGATGGAAATTCTAAAAAACTAACTGGAATTCTGAAAAACTAATTGGAAACGTTAAAAAACTGACTGGAATTTCAAAAAAGTGGAACGGACAGTCAAAGAAGGAAAAATGATATTTGAGAGGTCGAGCGATCGCCCCCATAAGACGAGCGGTCGCCCTCTTTTTACATGGAAAGGGTGCGATCGCTCCCTAAATACCGGGCGATCGTTCCTTATGCGGATTTCCCAAGAATCCAGTTTTATCAAAAACCCTCCCCTCTCTCAAACAAACAAACCCTTCTTTTCTCTCTATACCCAGCCGCCCACTACTCTCTCTCTCTCTCTCTAAAATTTTATCCCTCAAATCACACAATCAACAACTTTCACCCACAAAATCAACCTTCCTACTTCCAAATCTTCATTCAAGGCTAAGGTGTGAGCTTCATACTCCATTGAATCCGGTGAAAGAGATAATTTCGGCCAAATTCCGGCCACAATTCCGGCCAAATTCCGGCGACTCCCAAGTAAGCCTCTTTTTGTGTATTTTTGAGTTTTGAATTGATATTATAATGTCGAAAAGAGCACGAAACACTCCCACCCCTCTCGTCGGTCCCCCATTTGATAGAACCAAATTTGTTGGAGATAAAGCTCAACAGTTTTTTGAGCTATACGAATCTAAGTCCTTCAACCCGGAGAGGGAATTTGATTTTGAAGGCTTGTATATCGACAACTATGTTAACCTATACAAATGAGAAAAGTTGGGGAGAAGCCCACAAACTTTGGAGTGGGGCTTTTAGTAAAAGAATTTTATGCCAATGTTTGTGAAATGGGGAACACGGGGGTGTCGTCTGTGCGGGGAGTGGAGGTAAACTACTCCAGGGAGGTGATTAATCAATATTACGGGTTAGCCTCCAACATGAAGGAGGATGGGTGTGAATATACGAAAGAGATGGAGAGGATTGGGAAGAATTATAAGGAGAATCTGGATGTTCTAGCTCCGACTTTCGGGAAAATTGACCCGAATTCTGTGAAGAAGGGGACTATTATAAAGGCCTGGGACATGGACTCTTGGATGAAGGTGATTCATAGATTTATTTGTGAGAGGATCCTCCCATCCTCGCATTAAATTCTCACTTTCTAAATCTAACTCCCCCCATTTCTTTTACTCTAAATCAACTCCCATGAACCACAACATCATTTTAAGTCATTAACCCATTTCTCAACTCCAAGAAGACTTCCAAAACATTAAACAACCATTACAATACCAAGAACAACATTTCATAGTTCATGAGCAAATAAATGAAAGAAGGTCATAACAACTCACTTGGAATGGGAGATGGATTATGGATTTCTTGAGCTTGTTAAACTCCCCTAGATGCCCCGATCACAAAAGTACCACCGGATTTGAAAATGGAGGGGAATTGAGCTTGCTAGCCACTTGGAAGGAGAGGCTCTCAAATGGGGCTTCCATGGAAAGTTGTAAAAGAAAAATGGAAGAGAATAATGAGGAAGATGGAGGAGGTGAAAGTATGGGAAGGATAGAGTGAGGAGAGGAGGACACTTGGAGGGGTTTTAGAAGGAAGTAAGAGTTGGCCCCCCTCCAAGAAAATATCTAAGGCTTTCCATTTTAAAATTAACCCTTCCCCCTAATTATTTATTCTACCCATTTTAACCTCCTCTTACTCTTTATCAAATTTCTATTTTTATTTTCCCCAAAGTTCTTATTAAATATCTAATGTATTTTTAGAAGATTCTAAATTTACTTCTCACCCAATTTATCTTAAATTAAGAATTTAAAGACATAATTGAACATATAAAATTAATATAAATATTAAAAGCACATAATAGGATATTTTAAATTAGTGCCTAGGGTTGGGGTCGTTACATATCCTGTCAGATATCCTTGAATCGCTCTGACCCCGAAATAGCCTGGTGTCATCAGTGGTTCCATTGCCGGGAAGCGTCATTTGTTTCTCGTAAAATTTTTGTTTTCAAAATACCCATCGTGTTCTAAGCAACTGACTATCAAAAATCCTTCCTTTTTCAGTCATTTTTTCAAAACATGTCTAGAATTTTGGAAAATACCGGTCATTTAACCATCCAATGGGATGACCAGGCCTCACCTTCCAATGTAAATAAGGATAAGCCTACCACCTCCGTTTTTAATAGGATGGGGGCCCGTTCTCAACCACAAAACAGCCTCTCCCCTGCTCAAAGGGTTTTACACAGGCTGACGGATGAAGCCCAAGCTGAAAAAGCCCAAGCTCTCCTAGATAACAGCCCAAAAACCCCCAAAGCTCCTATAAAAGCCACCACCTTCTTAAATACTCCCCTCTCCCCCGAACAGATCCTGAAGAGGCAGGAGATCTTGGCCGCAAAGTCCAAACTGGTCGCTGAGGCCATGGCCATCAACGACGCTCAGATGGACCTATTTGAAATAGAGGCAAACGGCGGAGTACCACTCCCCGATGGGTTACAAAGGTTCTCCCAACGAGCCCCCGCTAACTCGCTTGCTAGTCAAGCTAGGGGGCAAAACGGGCTGGACCAACCCTTGACCGCGGACAGGTGGGTAGACAAAGTGTGGTGCATGTGGATGATAGCGAAGAGAAAGGGGAGGAAGCACAGTCTAATTGCCGTGCGAAGTCCCAAGACAGACCCTTGGCTCCGGCCAGGGAGAAGGCCGTGACTCCATGTGCTAAGAGGCAGAAGGTTGACGATCAGAGCCCCGAGTTCGTCAAATTCATGCACGAGATGTGGGAGACCCACCAAAAAGCAGCCCAAAGGTGTGGCCGCATAATGGATGCCTTCAGCGACAAGATTGCTCGAGCACCCATTCAGAAGGGGAAGCCCCACAGATGGAAACGTACGATGGCTCTAAAAATGCCAATAGCCATATGGGCCGATTTGAGGGACAGATGGCCCTATTCTCATCAGACGAGTCGGTGATGTGCAAAGCCTTAGCTGCGACCTTCACGGGCAAGGCCCTATCCTGGATGTTGGCCCTCAAACCCAGGTCCATCAAAACCTACGGCCAGTTCAGGCGCATCTTCTTAAACGCTTTTGTCGGGACCGGCGAGCCCGCTAGACCAAAGACAGATCTTGTCCGAGTCAAGCAGGCCGCCAACGAGTCCACCAAAAGCTACATCTCTCGATTCTGAAAAATGAGCGAGCAGATTGTGGATTTGGAAGAGGGTAATATCCGGCTCTGCTTTGAGAGCGGTCTCACCTCCTCGTTCCTCAAAATGAATTTTGCCTCCAACCGCCCTAAAAGCGTGGAGGAAATGTATGAGAGGGCCTCTGCCATTGCTTCGGCCAAAGAGCCAAATGAGGCAGCTCCCCGAGCCCCAGTCAAAGAAAGGATCGCCCAGTCCAAGAGATCGGCCGGGAGCTGCCCGCTGTGAATGTGTGCCCAAATTTTAGTTTTTGTTGGATTCACGCGAGTTTGAAAACATCCGGTTTAATTTGAAAAATGGAGTCGCCACGCCATTTTGATTTCCTCAAAACTTTGAAAAAAGGTTTTTATGGGTTCGGAGGTTAAGTTACCCCTTGGGAAGAACGGATCGTCGTTCACCCAAGGTGCCTTGCCGTAGCAAGTCTCCCTAGATTCCGTTTATCGTGCTTGCTTGCGTGCTTTCTTGTGTGCATGTATTTGAATAAAAGGGGAGGGAATGTCCCAAGTCTTCCGGACGTACAAACCATTTATTGGTTGTCGCTCGGGATTTCTTGGATTTTATGTATTCGGGATTTTGATCCCGTCCTCATCTTGGACTTGTGATCATCGCTTTTTTAACCTCGGGACTTGCGTGATCGAGAGAAAGACTCTCTTTTATAGTCCAAAATGAGGTTCTTTAGGAAAGGAGTGACCTTAGCCCATCAATCCTACACCTTAAGACGATTGAGCTTATATATGTGCTTCATGCTCGTCTTAAGTGATAATCGGAGATATAGGTTTAAGGTTTATCCCTTTATAAAGAGATTGTGGCACCTTTAATGGAAGAAACGATGTAAAGATAGGATCTTTACACCGGTCCGTTCCAAGGTTGCTAATGGGGATATGGGGAATGCATGTAAAAATGACATTTTTAGTGAAAAGATGACATTTTTGGGTTGCAAATGATGCATTTAATTTGCAAAGGATGCATTTTTAAATAAAGACATGATTTTTATGCAAAGGATGTATTTTTATGGGGAAAATAGTATTTATTATGCAAAGGATGCACAAAGATTACATTTTTGAAAGCAAGGGATGCCTATTTCATGCAAAGGATGCATGAAGATGGGTTTTAGATGCAAAGGATGCACCTTTACAATAAAGACATGATTTTTATGTGCAAAGGATGCATTTTGATGTAAAATGAGGGCTTTTAGGTGCAAAGGATGCACCTTTAACATAAAGATTACATTTTTTATGAGCAAAGGATGCTAAAGATCACATTTTTATGAGCAAATGATGCCTATTTCATGCAAAGGATGCAAAAGGGGGAGGAGGATATGATAAAGATAGGATCTTTAATGATAAATGCCAAGTCCCAAGCAAGATAATGACAATATATGCATGCAATGAGCAATTAAATCATATAGACAAGCATTATGCAAGGTAAGGGAGTGAGAGGTTACCAATGGTGGTGGCCTCTTCTTCTTGGGGTTTTGCCTAGCGGTAGGACCAACTTTTGGAGGCTTCAAGGAGGAGGGGGTGGCTTCTTGGCACCTTCAACTTCCTGATCTTCGTGGAGTATTTAGAGAGTGTTTTTATGCTGGTATTGCTCTGATTGTTGTTGTTAAATGGGTAGAGGAGGGCTCTATTTATAGGCAGTCTGGATAAGGCTAATGAAGCCGTGCGGCCAGAGGTCCTTGGCTAATGCAGCCGTGCGGCATTATCCTGTGTGACTCAGCATGTTTCTAGAATCATGCAAGGTGGCAATTCTAGAAGGATTCTTGGATTAAGAAAAACGTGTTTCTTAATTACCAAGCATTCCCTTCAGCCCTTAAATATTTTGGAACAGTTCCGAAACAATTCCGGAACTCTAGGAAAGTCCGGGAAATTATCGGGAAACTTTACCGGAAGGCATGAGCCAGATTTGGGTACTTACAGAAGCCCCTCGGCAACGTCACTTGCAGGGAAAGTGGGGTTGTCGATAGAAAAGGATCCAATCTGGCGAATGCCGAAACGGATTGGGTGACCAAGGTGGTCGAGTGGCTGAACCTCTGGAAGGCTACCTACGTATCCCGGAGGAATCAAGCCAGGCCGTAGTTCAGAAAAGATCCGCAGGGGAATAGCGGAGAGAAGCTGGTCTCTTGCCGGGGAAAATTAGGAGAGAAAGTGACCTAAGAGGTCAAGCAATTGATCCTGTTGGGGATATACTAGAGGTGACCGATGTGATCGGATATCTGGACCTTTATAAGGGGCTATTTCACCGCTGAGGAGTGATGAATGACAAAGAAGTGACCAATGTGGTCTAATGGATGGACCTTTATGAAAGGCTGCCTCACCACTGAGGAGCGATGAAGGAACAGGGTGACCACTGCGGTCGGATGGCTGGACCTTTTATGAAAGGTTACCTACGTATCACGGAGGAATCAAGCCTTGATCGTAGTTCAAGCATCACTAGATAGGTTAGGAACGATGTCTAGGATCCTTGAAGTTTTGACAATTAATGGAGGTTGTCACCTGATTGGATACTTGAGCGTACTTCTCTATTCGTGATAGAGGTAGCTTAAGTTTGGAGAACTTGAGCGTACTTCACTATCTGTGATAGAGGTAGCTTAAGTTTGGAGAACTTGAGCGTACTTCACTATCTGTGATAGAGGTAGCTAAAGTTTGGAGAACTTGAGCGTACTTCACTATCTGTGAGATAGAGGTAGCTAAAGTTTGGAGAACTTGAGCGTACTTCACTATCTGTGAGATAGAGGTAGCTAAAGTTAGGAGAACTTGAGCGTACTTCACTATCTGTGATAGAGGTAGCTAAAGTTAGGGAAACTTGAGCGTACTTCTCTATTCGTGATAGAGGTAGCTAAAGTTTGGAGTTCTGACAATTCGGAGGTTGTCACCTAGCGTTATCCCGTTATAACGGAGGTAACGGAGGCGACTGGGGAGGAAAGTCTATTTGCATAAGGAGATAAGGGATATCTTCTGAAAACGACGTTATCCTAGTTAAAGGATAACAGGAATTATATGCCTAAGTGGAAAGTCCAGGGGCAAAGAGGTAATTTCTGCTCAGAGCGATAGAAGTCGCCCGGCATGAGAGGGAGGCAAAAGAAGCCGTACGGCTAGAAGCCTGATTTTTCCAGATTATTTAAAACAAAATTTGAACAGGGACTGGGCATTATTGCCGCCCAAGACTGCCGAGGAAGAGAGAGAGAAGGGAGAGAATTTTTCCAAAATCCTTCAATTCCCTTTGCCTCTACTGATTTGGAATGGATCCGGAGGGGAATCCGATACCATGGCAAGCGAGGAGGAACATCTCCGAGGTCGCTCGGAGGAGGAGGAAGGAGCTTGTCCGTACGGAGAGGAAGTATGACTTCCTTACACCTCCATCGGAGCTCTATCCGGTTAGGAGGGAGCACAAATCCATAAATCCTCAATCGGTTGGGATACGCATTCTTAATTTGCTCAATTTCATCGATTTTGATTGGATTTTGATTGGTTCTAGGGCTTGACTCGAGTTTTAGAAATTTCTCGAATTTTCCTAGGATTTTTGGTGATGATTTTGAAATATTAATGATTAACCTATGAGGCTAAGAAGATGAAAGAACATGCATGTGCAATTTATTTGACAAAAATAATGAGAATGACTCACTTTTTTTTCGAAAATAAAAGTAAGAGGGATAATTGTCTAAGAGGTGACGGAGTTCTTGCATGTGCTAGAATTAGGTCATAGATGAGAAAACGGGATTTTGGACGATGAAGAGGATTCATGCATGCCATTTTTGAGAAAAAATTAATGCTTATGTGCAAATAATTTTGAAAATTGTGATTTTGTGCTTAGGAGAACAATGTGCTTGACACGATGTGTTTCAAGTGATGAAAGACACGTTTTTCACGCAAAGGATGCTAGAAAAATTTTATAAATGCTTTTCTTTTGAAAATATGTGCACTTTTGAATATATGCATGCTTTTTTGAAAAAGACTGACACATTTCTTTTGCTGTGCTTGTCTACAGGAGAACAAGTCTAGGGGGCCTTATGAGATTGCAGTCAGGCTATGGCAGAGGATGCCTGATTTTGAGAAGAATGGGGCGAACCCTAAGCAGCTGGTGAGGGCTACCGGCCTGGATCTGTTCATTGAGGCCATCGGCAGAGGTATTCACATTACCTCCAAGAGCAAAGGCTTGGTCCAGGCCCTATGCGAGTTACGGTGGGACACCACCCACGCCTTTCACCTTAGCCGGGGGAGCTTACGGTGACTCTGGCCGATTTCACCGCTATCACGGGCTTACAGTTCACCGGGAGGCCTGTGACTTGGAGGGACCATATCACGGCGGAGGAGTTCAGGGCTTTGGTCGGGTTTGAGCTTATTCCCAAGGGGCTCGGAATGGAGATGAGGAACGTCGAGGTGGCAGTCCAGAACTGCATGCGGGATTTTGCTGCTAGTGAGGTGACTGCCCACCAGCTTGCGAGGGCATTTGTGTGGTTGATCTTTGTCGTCACCACCATCTTTGCCAATTCCTGGGACTGCGCTATGACTTGCCTCCTCGACTCTCTGGAGGATGTGGATGGGATTGGGACGGTCTCATGGGGTGAGGCCGGATTGGCGGAGCTATACTTCTCCCTGGATCCGCAGTAGGAATAATTTGCCTCCATGGATTGTTTCTCCTTTGCTCTTGAGGTAGTCTCACTTTCCTTTCTCTTTTACTTTTCTGTCTTTGAGACTTTCATGAGAGAAAATGACCTTTTTTGATGTTTTGAACATGCAGGTCTGGTTTTGTGAGGTGATCAGGTTCTTTCCGTGGAACCAACAGAGCGATGCTACCATCTTTCCCGCTATGGTCCGCTGGAGGGGAGATGCGAGAGATAAGTTCACCGGGAAGACCCGGATCACCTTTGATTACAAGATGGTGAGGCCAGTTATCAACAGGGATGGGCACGATGGAGTGGATTTTTATCCTTGGGGGAGGTACCCAGAGATTCTGCTAGGAGAGGCCGTGGAGGTGACGAGGCAGAGGCGGTGGTTGACCGGGCTGACATGCGATGTCATCTATCTGGGGGATCGATTTTCTAGGCAGCATGGCCATATCCCTCCACTGGATGCCATTACCCCTCATGATCCTCCAGCACGGATGCTGCAGCCCAGGGATTGGTCGGCAGACGATATAGCGAGATATCAGGCAGGCGTGGCCGCCGAGGAGTATTTTGATATGGATACCCCATATGCTGTGTTTGTGGAGCAGTGACTGAGGACACCACAGAAGCTAGTGAAGCTAGCTGTCACTCAGGGATATGGGGAGGCCGAGCCTTCTGATCCGCCGATGCCTCCTGCTCACCTTTCTTACGTGGTGAACGGGGTACCGAGGAGGTTCAGGATACCAGTCCCCGACACTAGGGAGCCCCAGTATACTCTGCCACCGGATAGCACTGTAAGTACACTTTTAGGGTCTTTTCCCTTCTCTTTCAGATTTCTTTGCCTTTTTGCAATTCTGAGATTTTTCTGTGATTTTCTTTTCTCTTTTTTTTTTTCAGGTTCCAGCTCGGACTTATGACAGCTTGGTCAGGCAGAATAGGGGCTGGAAGGACGTGTGCCGGTCCCTTCTGAGGAAGTTGGCCTGCACTTCAAAGGCGACAGGGAACGTGCAAGAGCCCGGGCGCAAGAGAAGGCACGTCGGGAGCACGGCATCCACCTCTTCAGCCTCAGAGTACTCTTCTAGTGCCATTCCTCGGGGGCAAGGACCCAATGCTGGCATCCTGGAGCAGTTGGCTGAGTACGAGCACGAGAATGTCCACCTTTTTTATGTGAGTGACACAGAGGACTTGATGAGGGAGGCTAGCGTCTATGAGCTGAGTAGTGATGAAGAAGGATCGGAGGCCTAGGAGGTCTCTAGAGTTGATTTAGGAAGAAAAACAAACAATGAACAAGTTTTATGCACATTTTGTTTATTTTTTGCTTTATTTGGGCGCCGATGGGGCGAAAACAATGTACTACTGTTTTATTTACTTTTCTATTTTATGCTTTATTAATTTGCATATTACTTGAGCCTCGGGGAAGTTTTTCCTTGGAATTGGGGCTGAAACTGGGCCAAAATGATATATAATGATATATAACTGCATGGATGGTCTTTGGACATGTTTTTGTACAGGTTTTGGTTGGAAAAGTGGGGTGAAAAACTCCCTTTGGGCAGCAACTTGGTTGCTGCAGATTGTTTTTTACATCAGGCAAATGAGGCCGTGCGGTCTGGTCTCTGGGGCAAATGAGGCCGTGCGGCTCACAGTTCTGTCTGGACTGGTTATTTTTAGAATAAAACCAAAGCTTGGCCATTTCATTTCATTTTCAACCTAGACTTGTCCCAACTGTTCCCAGAGCACATATTGGACCTAAAGACACCATCTTTGATCATTTTACAATGGAGAAGCCCGTTAGATTGCAAAGGGGGAAGAGAGACCGTTTTCTGTCCGATCTTCAGTCTTGGGTGAGATACAACTTTCAATATCACAAAGGGCTATTTGATTCTTCATTCAAGATCAAGTCTTTATGGCATTTGAGGGATCTCCCGCCTGATTGGGACCTTTTGAGAGCAGCAGCAAGGTTTTGGGACGTCCGGAGACACGTTTACTGCTTTTCTTACAATGAGATTGTCCCAACGCATGAAGACTTCCGAGCCTTGATTGGGGGTCCCGAAATTGAGGCTATATCGATTCCTCTGATCGAAGATGTGCCGGTGGCGGCAAAGTTGGCATCTTTTCTGCAGATTTCTCTGGGAGAGGCTGAGAGGATGATGATTGCTCCGGACAGGATTGACCTTTCTGATATCCCGGGCAGGTTTGGGTCTCTGGATATGGCTACGACCATGGTGGCTATGGATGCCTTTATCCTCTGCGTATTCTCGGCTCTGTTCACTGCTGAGTCCATGGGGATCTGTCATGGCGGTCTCTTGGACATGGTCAGAGATTGCAGGGCTGGGAAGGACATTGTCCCACTGGTTTTGGGTGAGACCCTTCATGGCATCGATAGGATGGCTAGAGGAGACCGTTTCATGAGGTCTGGGAGTCCGGCTGTGCTGACTTTATGGCTGCAGGAGAGGCTCGGGGCTTTGCCAGGGGCTTTGCCGACTCAGTGCCCTTGGGTGATTTCTCGGAGAGGTTTGCCTAGGCAGCAGGGCCAGGGTGATTGGGAGCTGATGATGGCTAGGCTATCCACTTCAGACATTCGCTGGTGGGTACCTCACTGGAGGTTGCAGACCAGGAGGATATTTCAGGAGTCCTATATAGTGAGGGTTCCAGGGTTCTGCTGGTCATCCTTCTACATACCCTGCTTGGTGTCCAGGCAGTTCGGGGCCTTACAGGAGCCGTTGGGCGATTGGGAGGACATCCGTACCATGGAGGTGGTGCCATTAGCTATGAGGGATCCAGCCAGCTTCTCATTCTTCTCGAGGGCTTGGACATACAATGCTTTCCCGCCCAGGGCTATCTTTAGGAGCAGGAAGAGTACCATCTTGACCACTGTCTACTTGGACTGGTACGAGAGAGAGATGGGAGCGACTCAGGTCATCTTGGGAGAGAGACGTCAGGCTTTATTGGGAGCTGACTGCGACTCGAGTAGGACTCTGAGGGAGACTGAAGCTAAGGCGAGTCGCCATAACCAGTCGGGTGACCTTATTAAAGATATGGAGGCTCGGTACAAGAGGCTTTCTGAAGTTGCTCCCTTGACTGAGGCTCAGAGGGAGGAAGTGCGGACTCGTGCCCGAGTAGAGAGGGCACTTATTGACACAGGTTTGATGGAGGCTCCAGTGAGGATACCGGAGATCGGAATGAGGGAGACCGACATCATAGAGAAGAAGAGAAAGAAAACTCGACGGGGTCGAGGTAAAGGGAAGAAAACCAAAGAAGACTCAGCGAATGACGACTGACAGATCTTTTCTTAGGATTCCCTTATTGCCATTTGCAAACATAGTAGTTTATTAGGCATTTTATTGTATTTTAGATCTTTGTAGCAGGTTAGCAGATTCAAGAGTAGACCGTGCTTGAACTCATCAAGAAGTTTTTAACTTGTAATGAACAAGAGATATTATCTTAGAAATTAATCAAGACACAATTTCATGGAAATTTCAAATGTCTTATTGAGTAGGACCCGTTTTATGAAAACTTGAATATCCTTTATTTATTGTTTAGGACGCATTTCATGGAAACTTAATCGCCCTTTTTATTGTTTAGACCGAACCATAAATGGCTGCCTACGTTCCCCTTTTACAAGAAAGACTAAGGGGCTCAGGTCTTCGTAGTTCATTCTGGTGAACTCTTTTTTTTTTTATGTGCAGCCCTGTTTTTTGCCTAGACCGTCCTTTTTGGGTTTTCAGCCTAGCTGGGCATTACTCTTTTGCACTAAGATTTTTTTTTATGTGCAACCCTGTTTTTTGCCTAGACTGTCCTTTTTGGGTTTTCAGCCTAGCTGGGTATTACTCTTTTTGCACTAAGATTTTTTTCTCTTTTTTTTTATTTTCTTCTTTTTTTATTTTCTTCTTTTTTTTTATTATCTTTTTTTTTAGACATAGTACCTTCGGAGCTTATCACTGTTGACTGGGTGGACAAAGGGATTGCCGTCCAGGTCTGCAAGTTTCATGGCTCCTCCCGATAGTATCTTCTGCACCACATACGGGCCGATCCAAACGGGTCCCCATTTTCCCAGGGGGTTGTCTCTGGTAGGGGGCTTCACTTTCAGCACTAAGTCACCCTCTTTGATGTCCCTGGCCTTGACCTTTTTGTTAAATGCTCTGGCCATTCGCCTCTGGTAGGCTCGGGTGTGCTCCATGGCCTTTAGTCTTCTTTCATCGAGCAGGGCCAACTCAGCATGCCGGCTACGTAGCCATTCTACTTCGTTTACACTGTTTTCCAGGAGGACCCTTAATGACGGGATTTCCAACTCCACTGGTAACACTGCTTCTATCCCGTAGGTTAGGGCAAAAGGAGTTTCTCCTATGGCTGTTCTGACAGACGTCCTATAGCCCCATAGTGCTAGGTGCAGCTTTTCGGGCCAGTCACGACCACGGGTGGCCATTTACTGGATAATCCGTTCGAGCGTCTTATTAGCAGCTTCCACGGCTCCGTTAGTCTGAGGTCTGTATGGGGATGACTTGTGGCGAGTGATTCTGAATTCTGACAGTAACCTATCGCAGTCTCCTTCAAAGTGCGACCCATTATCGGAAATGATCTCATTGGGCACCCCATATCTACACATTATGTTTTCCTTGATAAACTGGGCCACCCTCTTGGAAGTGAGGACTTTGTAGGACTTGGCCTCTACCCACTTGGTGAAGTAGTCGACAACTACTAACACAAATTCATGCCCATTGCTTCCTGCCGGGGCTATCTTCCCTATCACGTCAATACCCCAAGTTGCAAACGGCCAAGGAGTCATCATGCAGTACAGGTCATGAGGCGGGAGATGGTTGAGGTTGGCAAACCATTGGCATTTGTCACACGCTCGTACATGCTGAACACAGTCTGTCTCCATGGAAATCCAGTAGTAACCCATTCTGAGGATCACTTGCATCAGGGCTCTAGCATTCATATGAGGACCGCAGGGACCATTGTGGACTTCAGTCATCAACTCTTTGGACCTTTCTTGAGTGACGCACAAGAGGAGTGGTCCTTGGTACCGCTTCTTGTACAGGTTGCCTCCTAGAATGACATAATGGGAGGCCAACCTTTTCAGGGCTTGCAAGCTCTTGGCTTTGATACCTTCTTTTGGTCTACCTTCTTCGTCTCTGAAAGCTGACTCTCCATCTTTGAGGAACTGGTAAATTTAATTGTACCAGGGTTCCTTGATAGGCTCGGGTCCCAAGTCTACTTCACAACTGAAGGCCGGGGCTTCTCTTCTACCCACTCTGAAGGGTTTTATGGCTTTTCCCTCGGGGATCTCTACCAGTGAGGCTAGAGTAGCTAGGGCATCTGCGAATCTGTTCTTTTCCCTTGGCAAGTAGTGGAAAGTCACTTCTCTGACTGTCCGATCCAACTCCTCCATATAGGCATGATACCGCTGAAGATTAGGGTCCACAGTCTTCCATTTGTTGGAGACCTGGTTGATGATCAGGGCTGAGTCTCCATAAACTTCGAGCTCCTTGACATTCCTCTCTAGGGCAGCTTCTAAACCAGCAATGCAAGCTTCGTACTCGGCAACATTGTTCGTGGCAGGGAAGTTCAACTTAAGGGCTATGGGAGTGTGCTCATCTTTCGGATCGACCAGTAGCATCCCTATGCCATTTCCTCTTTTGTTAGCAGCCCCGTCAAAGAAAAGCTGCCATCGGTTTTCAGGCTCAACTGCGAAGATCCCTTCATCTGGGAATTGGGGTTCAGGCCCGCGGTCCTCATTACTGGGGAAGTTCGCCAGATGGTCTGACAACGCTTGACCCTTGATGGCCTTTCTGGTCACGTAGTTGATGTCGTACTCTGCTAAGAAGAAGGACCACTTTGCTAGACGCATCGAGAGGGAAGGTTTATCAAAGATGTACTTGATGGGGTCCATTTTTGAGACCAAATTCACAGGGTGGGCTTGCATATAATGCTTCAACTTGCCGACTACCCAGACCAGTCCTGCACAAGTCTTTTCACATGCGGAGTAATTGAGCTCACTTCCCTGTAGCTTCCGGCTGACAAAGTAAATGGCATTTTCTACCCGAGAGTCTTTCTTCTCCTGAGCAAGCATAGCCCCAACTGCCGTATCAGTGACAGTGAGATAGAGCAGAAGAGGTTTCTGTCTATGTGGGGGGCATAGTACTGGAGGATGTACTAAGTATGCTTTGATCTGGTCAAAGGCATCTTGGCATTCTTCGGTCCACTCTGTATCTACATTCTTCTTCATGAGCTTTAAGATGGGCTCGCACATAGTGGTCAACTGGTTGACGAAACGGCTGATGTACTGCAATTTGCCCATAAAGCTTTTGACTTCTGTCTGGGTTTGAGGTGGCCTCATGTCCATAATGGCTTTGATCTTTCGGGGGTCGACTTTGATACCTCGCTCCGTGACCATATACCCAAGCACTTTTCCCCTTGTCACTCCAAAGGTGCATTTAGCAGGGTTTAGTCTCATGGAATGTTGTCTCAGCCTTTCAAAAAACTTTCGCAGGTCAACAAAGTGCTGCCATCCTCGCCTTTGGAGTGGATTATCATGTCGTCTACGTAGACCTCAATATCCTTGTGGATCATGTCATGAAAAAGCGCGGTAGCTGCCCTTTGATAAGTAGCCCCGGCGTTCTTGAGCCCAAATGGCATTACTGTATAGCAGTAAGTTCCCCACGGTGTGGTGAAGGTACATCTTTTCTTGGTCTTCTTCGGCCATCTTGATCTGGTTGTAGCCTGCAAAGCCATCAACAAAGGATTTGACTTCGTAGTTGGCAGTGGAGTCCACCAGGATGTCTATGTTTGGCAAGGGGTAATCGTCTTTGGGGCTGGCCTTGTCCAGATCCCGGAAATCTACACACCAGCGCACCTTCCCATTGGCCTTGGTGACGGTCACAATATTGGATAACCATGTCGGATATTCGATGACTCTGATGAATCCTACCGCATGTAGCTTCTCAATTTCTTCTTTGACTGTAGAGACCACTATGGCTTGATTTTCTCGGTTTACGCTTTGCGGCTTATCATCGGTGCTAGAGGGATTACGTGCTCCACTATTGAGCTGTCTAGCCGGCATATCCTTGTACGACCACGCAAAGACGTCCATGTATTCTACTGAGAAGATTAACCGGTCTGTCCCGTTCAACCCCTGGAAGAAGCTTCCAATGCTGTGTCTCTTTAGGTTCCTCGACGGTACCCAAGTTAACACTTGTCAAAACCTCCTCGGCGGCTTGGGCCCGGTTTTCCTCTTTTACGTAACTTTGCTTAAAGATTTCTTTAATGTATTATTCGTTTAGTGTGTTTTCATCTTGTTCAAATGATTCATTATTAACGGTTGTTAAGTTTTGAGTTAATTTGTCATTTGTTAAGTTGGCAATAAGGGGATAATCAGAAAGATCTGTCATTTCATTCAAAGCAAGAGGAAAGATGACATCGATTACATATTCATAATCCTCAGGCGTGAGACCTTCGGATGACTCAGAGGACTGGAATTCAAAGATTCCTGACTCAACTGACTCTTGACCCTACTGACTCTGGACCCTACACTACTTATTGACTCGAAGTGTTTGACGCGGGTTGGACTGGGGTTCACTCTTTCCTGCTGTTGCCCTGGGGAGTAGCGATCTTGTCGGCATTCTTGAAAGTTGGAGACTTCAAAGCGATCAAAAACCTGCCGGAAATCATTGACGGGCCGGTGCAGTGGAAATATGGTGAGGGGAGCTAGAGTAGCTTGATGTAGTCTCTCGGCAAGCTCGTGCGTGACAGCTGGACTCATTGGCCCGAAGAGTCCGGCTCATCTTATCAATGCACTGCTGATAACTCATGTTCTCTTTACTGATCTTGGACACTACGACCTTGACAGTATAGCCAACAGGAGGGTTGGCCTGGATAATGCTGATGAGGTCTTCTTCAGAAGGGATCTTGATTCTTCCTTGATTGGCTACGTATTCTATGGGTTTTCTATATTCTGCTTCTAGATCTGCTAGCTTCTCATTGAACTTTATGATGGCAACGAATTCGGAATTCTCTGCTTCAAGAGGGTCACTGATCACAGGGATGTCAAGGCTGAATTTGTGCTTTGAATGACGGGTTCCTTGGCGGGCTCCTTGGCATAGCCGCGTAGTAGTCAAACTTGCCTGAAGTCTCCCCTAGAGTTCCCACGCTCTTGTCCCCGGCTTCATACCTTTCCTTTAATTTCTGCTGCGTGGACTTCCTCTTCTTCTTCTTCCTTGAAGGAGCGTCTTCATTGATCCATTCTTGATATTCATATTCCAGACAGTCTTCACAATCACATACATCATACCAGATGTGGGGCCTGGGCTGAGCTGGAATGGCTCCTCCGACTGCTTGGTCATTACCATTGTTGATCACCATGATGGCCATTCTGACACTGGAAAGCTAAGGCTTGAAGACTTTAATGGGTTACTTGAGATTTTTATGCCGACAAACTGCAGTACCGGTACTCTCACTTACTTCTTTCTCGCTGCGGGAAAGGGATAGGAGAGGTTTAGACTCGGGGTAGGTGTTTAGGCTGAAGGCTCAAGCAATATGCAAATTAGGAATCTTCCAGTTTACTTAAAACAGTGTCTTTTATTAATTTCTATTTGGTTGGAAAAGAGGTTCTGCCCTTCTTTTTCGCAACTACTCTAGATCCTGGATCAGTGGGTTTCGTCACTACGTCTATAAGCCCCTCGTATTCCACCTGTATTTCGACCTCCCAGGGTGGACAGCCCCGGGCGAGGGTCCTATAGGGCACGCGGATCCCATCGACCGAGAGAAAAGAACGCTCCTAACGGGTCTAGCGGATCATAGGAACTTTTAACGCACGAGCGATGCGAATTATAGTCAAGGCAATACCGGGAAAGTCTCGTCTTTCAGCCTTGATAGAATTTCGGCAGAATTTCGCTTGCGCGATTGACGTTTTGACTTTTCGGTAATGTCCGAGAAGATAATAGGCATGGGTCGGGCAGTAAAAGTCGGATGACACAGTGTCACATTGAACTTCGTTGCATACGCCATGCGTGAGTCAAAAATCGAAGTCAATGCCAGATTAAGATCTTGCCAATTTTTCCTTGTCGGAATTTTGACAGAGCTTCGCTTGAGCGAAAGATCTTTTGAATTTTCTTGGCAAGGACTTGGTCTCGACTCTTACGCATTCCGTGCGGGTCAAGGTCGAAGTCAATGTCGGATTCAAGATTCTACCGATTTTTTCCTTGTCGGAATTTCGGCAGAGTTTCGCTTGAGCGAAAGATCTCGACTTCCGTTATGAACTAAGGCTTGACCTTTACGGGGATATGCAACTGGGCTATATGACACGGACTAGACCAAAAACCAACCAAAAGTCACGGTTTTTTGAAACGTGTGACACGGACTGTGCATTGGTCGACACTGGCTGCCATGGGGAGTTTGGGGTGATTCCGTGCGCGCCCGGGAGCATCGTAAGGCTGTCCGTGACTGCAGCTGAAAAACCACCCCGGGTTTAAAGGGACGTGCGTGCAAAGTGTACAGGATATATAAGGTGCGCGTAGTGTGCGGTCTCCTAAAAATGTTCCTTTTTGAGTTAAAACAGAGATTTTCATAAATGTGTTTTAAAGGAATGATTTTTGGGACGGGGGAAATGCAACAGATAAGGCACGTAAATTTTTTGGGAGCCCCAGTCAGTCTTGGAACTGAATAGCCCCAAGCTGCCAGGACTGCCAGATTAACCACAATTTTTCCTGGTGGAATTGCCACTGAGGCCGTCCGGTCAGAATCCAAGGAGGATTGAGCCGTACGACTGCATGGATCAATTTTCCAGGTTCCACTCCTTTGCTATTTCAGGTTGTTTCCCGAATATTTTAGGCACCTTTTAGCCTTGAGAAGGCTTCCTGTTCAAAGTATGCACAAATCCCAAGATGCAAATGATGCAATGCAAGGCAAGGAAAGCAAGCAAGATAAACGGAATCCGAGATGGGAGTCTAACCCGCTCAAAGGGAAAAGCTTTCTTTTACTCTTTTCGAAAAGTGATACCGGTACGTGGGATTGTTAAACCACCGTTTATCCCAAGCCCCGGGTTAGGGAGTGATACAGGAAGGTTAAATGGTTTCCACCTATATACCAGGTATCATTTATTTTAAAAAATGAAAGCTTTTCTCCTTTGGTACGTCCCCAGCGGAGTCGCCAAACTATGAATGTGTGCCCAAATTTTAGTTTTTGTTGGATTCACGCGAGTTTGAAAACATCCGGTTTAATTTGAAAAACGGAGTCGCCACGCCATTTTGATTTCCTCAAAACTTTGAAAAAAAGGTTTTTATGGGTTCGGAGGTTAAGTTACCCCTTGGAAGGAACGGATCGTCGTTCACCCAAGGTGTCTTGCCGTAGCAAGTCTCCCTAGATTCCGTTTATCGTGCTTGCTTGCGTGCTCTCTTGTGTGCATGTGTTTGAATAAAAGGGGAGGGAATGTCCCAAGTTGTCTTCCGGACGTACAAACCATTTATTGGTTGTCGCTCGGGATTTCTTGGATTTTATGTATTCGGGATTTTGATCCCGTCCTCATCTTGGACTTGTGATCATCGCTTTTTTAACCTCGGGACTTGCGTGATCGAGAGAAAGACTCTCTTTTATAGTCCAAAATGAGGTTCTTTATGAAAGGAGTGACCTTAGCCCATCAATCCTACACCTTAAGACGATTGAGCATATATATGTGCTTCACGCTCGTCTTAAGTGATAATCGGAGATATAGGTTCAAGGTTTATCCCTTTATAAAGAGATTGTGGCACCTTTAATGGAAGAAACGATGTAAAGATAGAATCTTTACACCGGTCCGTTTCAAGGTTGCTAATGGGGACATGGGGGAATGCATGTAAAAATTATATTTTTAGTGAAAAGATGACATTTTTGGGTTGCAAAGGATGCATTTAATTTGCAAAGGATGCATTTTTAAATAAAGACATGATTTTTATGCAAATGATGCATTTTTATAAGGAAAATAGTATTTATTATGCAAAGGATGCACAAAGATTACATTTTTGAAAGCAAGGGATGCCTATTTCATGCAAAGGATGCATGAAGATGGGTTTTAGATGCAAAGGATGCACCTTTACAATAAAGACATGATTTTTATGTGCAAAGGATGCGTTTTGATGTAAAATGAGGGCTTTTAGGTGCAAAGGATGCACCTTTAACATAAAGATTACATTTTTTTATGAGCAAAGGATGCTAAAGATCACATTTTTATGAGCAAATGATGCCTATTTCATGCAAAGGATGCAAAAGGGGGAGGAGGATATGATAAAGATAGGATCTTTAATGATAAATGCCAAGTCCCAAGCAAGATAATGACAATATATGCATGCAATGAGCAATTAAATCATATAGACAAGCATTATGCAAGGTAAGGGAGTGAGAGGTTACCAATGGTGGTGGCCTCTTCTTCTTGGGGTTTTGCCTAGCGGTAGGACCAACTTTTGGAGGCTTCAAGGAGGAGGGGGGTGGCTTCTTGGCACCTTCAACTTCCTGATCTTCGTGGAGTATTTAGAGAGTGTTTTTATGCTGGTATTGCTCTGATTGTTGTTGTTAAATGGGTAGAGGAGAGCTCTATTTATAGGCAGTCTGGATAAGGCTAATGAAGCCGTGCGGCCAGAGGTCCTTGGCTAATGCAGCCGTGCAGCATTATCCTGTGTGACTCAGCATGTTTCTAGAATCATGCAAGGTGGCAATTCTAGAAGGATTCTTGGATTAAGAAAAACGTGTTTCTTAATTACCAAGCATTCCCTTTAGCCCTTAAATGTTTTGGAACAGTTCCGGAACAATTCCGGAACTCTAGGAAAGTCCGGGGAATTATCGGGAAACTTTACCGGAAGGCATGAGCCAGATTTGGGTACTTACACCCGCGTCAATAACCAAGGCAAGAACCGTAGCCGGGGGACCGATAAGCTCCGGAAAATAGAGGAGGAAACAGAGTACACTCCCCTCACCGAGCCGCGAGCAGTTATCATGAGAGCCTCAGAATTTCCCCTTCCTTCCCCCATGGCCAGAAAGCCAACTGAAAGGAGTAGGGCCAAATTTTGTGAATATCACAACGATCACGATCACGGCACTGAGGACTGCTTCCAGTTAAAGCGGATCATTCAGCAGAGGATCAATGATGGGGAGCTGACAAAATGGGTTAAGGGCCATAACAATGCCACCAATAATAATAATCCCCCGCGGGGATGAGCACCACGTGGTCCTGAAAGGAGGGAGAGAGACAACGACGACGATGAGTTGGGTAATTACGAGATCAACTTCATTGGAGAAGAGTCTCCATCCAACAAACAACTCTCCCTCCAGATTCGGACATTGGAGAAGGTTTTCTTGATTCCCCCAATGGCTCACGAGGAAGAGCAAGAAATTGGGTTCAAAAGGAGTGAACATGAAATTGGGTTCAAAAGGAGTGAACTTGCCTCCTCCCTCTTTCACTCTACTCAGCCCCTCACCCTTAGAATGAGAATCAACCGGGCAAACATTGGTCGATTTTTAATCGATATGGGCACGGCCAGGGATATACTCTACTACCATACGTTGGTAGGCATAGGATGACCGAGGCTAACGACTCCGTATGCGAGGCATGCTCGAGGGTTTCACAAATCATGGCGTAGGGGTAAAGGGGACGATTGTGTTTGAAGTAACTATTGGGGAAAAACCCATGCAGAAGACAGCCAAAATCACTTTCATGGTGGTTGATCTTCCTTCCCAATACAATGCCATTCTCGGTGTAACTACTCAAGCCGAATTGGGAATAGTTGCTTTCATTCCCCACTAAAGGGTGAAATTTAACACCCTGGACGGGGTTGCTACTATCAAAAACTAGCCCGGGAGATTCCTCCGAGCACTTGAGGAGAAGAGAAAAGCTAGTAAAGGCCAGACATCCTGCCCGTAGAAAGAGGGCGAGGACAAATTGAAAAAGGGGAAAGCCCACGAACTTGTTCCGGCACCCATTCCCATTGGCATGCTTTCTTTCCATACCACAAAGGTGGAGCTCAAGACGAGCAGAAAGGCCAAACAGTTGGCCCCTATTGAGGGAGGTTATATTGATAGGGGAATTGAAGGAAAGATTGACCGCGAGGTCATATATTCCATGGCAGCGCTGACCGGAGCCCAGGCCAACCCCCCAACTATTGTTATTGACTCCTTATACAATCGTGAAATCAACGACCTCCGACCTAACGACGAGCTCGAGGAAGTGGTAATCAACTTCCACTACCCCGAGCAAACTGTAAAGGTCGGGCTGGAAATTTACCCCGAGGAGAGAAGGATATTAATCAAGTTCCTTCGAGCAAATTGTGATGTGTTCGCTTGGAGGGTGGAGGATATGCAAGGAATCAGCGAGGACGTGATCCTCCATAAAATCAATGATGACCCATCCTTCAAGAACATCCACCAAAAATCAAGATACTTCTCCCCGAAAAAGGAGATAGCAATCAATGAAGAGGTGGAGAAGTTGCTGAAAGCGGGGATAATTAAGGAGATTTCCTACCCCAAGTGGCTAGCAAATGTAGTCATGGTCAAAAAGGCCAACGACAAGTGGAGAATGTGCGTTGATTTCACGGATCTCAACAAAGCATGTCCCAAAGACTGCTTCCCTCTTCCCCGCATAGACAGATTGGTGGATTCAATAGCCGGTCACAGAGTATTAAGCTTCATTGATGCATACTCCGGCTACCATCAGATCAAGATGGCTCCTGAAGATGTCCGCTCCGTAGCTTTCATCGCTGCGGGCAAGACATACTGTTACACAATGATGCCCTTCGGGCTGAAAAATGCGGGAGCCACCTACCAGTAAATGGTCAACATTGTCTTTAAGAACCAATTGGGCAGAAATCTTGAAGCCTACATCGATGACATGGTCATAAAGACAAGAGAAAACTCCCACGAGCTAGACATGGAGGAAACCTTCTCAAACTTGGGCCGCAACAACATGAAACTAAATCCCCTTAAGTGCGCTTTTGAGGTCAAAGCAGGCAAGTTTCTTGGATTCATGGTCAATCAGCGAGGAATTGAGGCTAATCCCGAAAAAATTCAAGCCCTGCTAGACATGAAGCCTCCTGCTTGCGTGAAAGATGTGCAAAAACTAAACGGGCGCATCACTGCACTAGGCCGCTTCATCTCGCGGTCAGCAGAGAGATGCCTCCCCTTCTTCAAAACTCTCAAAGGGGGAAGAGAGCTGACGAATTTACATGGAACCAAGAGTGCGGTCAGGCTTTTGAAGAATTGAAGCAGTACCTCGGGCAGCCCCCTCTACTCAGCAGCCCGGTGCCCAGGGAAGAGCTTTTTCTGTTTTTAGCGATTCGATACGCGTGTAGGCTTTGTTCTTGTAAGGGAGGAAAATAACTCCCAAAAGCCAGTTTATTATGTATCTAAGGCACTGTCCGCCATAGAAGGACGTTATCTTAATATAGAGAAATTAGCTTACGCCTTGCTTGTATCTGTTCGAAAATTAAGAGCCTACTTTTCTGCACATCCTATAACTATACTCACTGAGGCCCCGCTTAGAAAGGTTTTACATAAACCAGAGTCCTCGGGGAGAATGTTAGCTTGGTCTATCGAGCTCACTGAGTTCCAGATCACCTACTCCCCTAGAAGGACAATCAAAGAACAAGCCTTAGCTGATTTTGTAGCAGAATCGTCATTTAAACAGGCGGACAGTGACCTGGGGAAGAGAAAGCGAGCAGAATCAGAGGAAGCCCAAGATAGCTCAGACACTGAAATTGTACAGCCCAAAGAGCATCCAGAATAAGTATGGACTTTATTCGTAGATGGCTCTGCGAGCAAGTTAATGAGTGGAGCGGGCATACTCTTGATCGCACCCTGCGGGGAGAAATTCAAAAGAGCCTTGAGATTCAAATTCGAAGCTTCGAACAATCAGGCTGAGTATGAAGCAATTATAGCGGGCATAGAACTGGCTAGAGACTTGGGAGTTCAGAATATTGAAATAAATAGTGACTCTCAGCTCATAGTAAATCAAATTAAGGGGGAATATGACACGATCAACCCAGTTCTAGCTCAGTACTGCGGTCTAGCCAAAACCCTTCTCAAAAATTTCACCTACTATGAGCTGAACCAAGTCATGAGGGAGGACAACGTAGAGGCTGACCTTCTCTCCAGAATAACCGATCAAGAAGTCATAGACTTGGAGACGGATTGCCAGATAGAGTTCACGGAGAGACCTGCTATAGATCGGATTCAGATAAGCAATATTGAGGATCAAGTAAGGGACTGGGTAGATGAGATCAAGGATTACATCGAGAAGCAAACCCTCCCCGAAGATCCAGCAAAGGCTAGAGCCCTTAGAAAGGTGTCCACGAAATACCTCGTCTTGGATGGAGTATTATTTCGACGATCATTCACCAAGCCTTTGCTGAGATGCGTCAAAACTCACATGGTCGCCAACCTACTCTACGAAGTCCATGAAGGAGTTTGTGGCAGACATCCCGGTGCTCGCACTCTCTCAGACAAGATTAAATTTCAAGGATTTTACTGGCCTACAATGAGGAGAGATGCGCAAGAGTACGTGAGGAAGTGTGACAGGTACCAGCGGTTTGCGGACATCCCTAGACTACCATCAACAGAGCAGACTTTGGTTGTTCCATCGTGGCCATTTGATACGTGGGAGATTGATATGATTGGACCATTCCCAACTGCACGAGGAAGCATTAAGTATGCCGTTGTGGCCGTGGACTATTTTACCAAGTGGACAGAAGTAAAGGTCTTAGCCACCATCTCCGAGGAGAATGTTATTAATTTCGTCCACGATCACATCTATTGCCGATTTGGGGTTCTTCGAGCAATAATTTCAGACAATGGCACTCAGTTCTCTACAAAATTCACAGCTGAATGTGAGAGAATGAAAGTACAACATCGCCAGTCCGCAGTTGCTTATCCCTAAGGGAACGGCCAAGCTGAGGCCGCGAACAAGTTAGTCCTAACCGCCCTAAAGAAAAATTTGGAAGGACGGGGAGGACGATGGTTGGACGAGCTCCAGACCGCATTATGGGTTGTCCACACGATGATCAGAAATTCAACGGGAGAAACTCCTTTCTCGCTCACGTATGGGTTAGAGGCAATGGCTCCAGTTGAGGTTGCCCTACCCTCGTACAGAGTCACATACTTCGATGAGTCTCAAAACGAGGTAAACATAAGGTATGACCTGGACGATCTCGAAGAAAAGAGAATGCGAGCAAATGAAAAAATGGTGAACTACAAGCAAAAGGCAAAGAAGCACCATGATAAAAGAGTGAATAGGAGAAGTTTTTCAGTTGGTGATTGGGTACTCAGAAATGTGGAGGTCCAAGGGACCCAACCTGATTTCAACAAACTCTCCCCGAAATGGGAAGGTCTGTACGAAGTTACCCAAATAATCAAGGAGGGCACCTACATATTGCGGACAAAAGAAGGAAAAGACCTCAAGCACGCGTGGAATAGCGATCACCTTAGAAAGTATTTATTTTAAAATCTTTTGTAAAAAGGTGGGAGAGGCAAGGAATGTATGAATATTGAATCAATTTTTGTGCAAAATTAGTGTTAAAATTGTTGTAGCAGTATTCCCACCAGCCTTAAAAGCTAGAGTGGATGCCCGCAAGCGGATGCCGGCAGGTTAAAGGGCCAACACAAGAGCCCCTACCTACCGATGCGCAAAGATCCTTTAAGATCGCACGCCTATATGTGTACAAAGGCCATTGCCCGTACACGATCGCGAGCAAGACACCCTGTCCTGTTCGCGTGAACCACCATAAATGAGTGGGTATAGATGCAAGTGGGGACAAAGGCCAAAGTTCGGACCCACTAAATGCGCGAAGGCCTTAGGTGGCCGTTACTCACATGCCTGTATGTAACAAAGGCCAACATATGAGCCCGTTACATGATCGCCACAAGACTCTCACAAAAAACTCAAGAAGTTTTGAATAAGGAGTCAGACCGCGTGAACCACCAATCGTGGATACAGATGCCGGTAGGTTAAAGGGTCAATATGCCCCTACCTACTATTGCGTAGAATATTGCCTCACGGCCATACTCTACATGCCCTATGAAAGTAGCTTGCCTTGGCGCTTTTAGCTTACACCACGGATCGCAAGTTCGGAACATACGTGTAAAGGGAAGGGAGTGATCAAAGGAGTTTAAAAAAGCCAAATAGACAAATGGGGTTAAGGCCTCAAAAATTTGTCCCAAGGCCAAACAAACACGATCATAGTGAAATAGGGCTGACTCTCACGAAAAATCCAAGTGATTTTGAAAACAGAGTTAGGAAAGCTCAAAAACGCGGGCAGAAGGCCTACTATGCCTCTGACCGCGGAAGAGAGTCCAAAAATTAATTGTTCCAATTCTAAAACGCTGAAAAAAGGAAAGGCAAGAATGCAAGTACTAAGGTACTCAAGTATTGCCAACACTTAAAAACAGCATAAAAGACAAGCAATTGATAAAAATACTTCTATTAATAGATGAAAAATGATTACAAAAGTCCTATAAATCTATTACAAAAGAAGAAAACAAATCCTAAACTAAAGGAGCTGAGTCCTTGGGATCCTTGGTAGCATTATCTGTGGCCGCCTCGGAGGCTGGTGTTGGAGAAGGAAGGCTTGTAGTTAAAGTCAAATCGGTGATAACCGGAGGAATGATAGGCTCAGTGGAAGCTAGAGCTGGAGCTGCCCGAGGGGGAAGCACATCACTGATGGCAGGCCCATTGGGGAAAAGGCGAGCAACAGCTTCTTCATATGGGACCCTCTCATCCCCAAACCTCATGACATCTATTTCACCAATGAGGCTGGTAGCCGTGACCGCGGCCACAGGAGGCAGAGATGCCGCCACCGCAAGCTCCAAGTTCTTGACCTCCTCCTCATTTAGAGGGACCAACGCATGCTCGGGCAGGCACAGAGCATTAGTAGCAATCAGTGAGCCTATTAAGGCCAACTGCTCCACCGTGAACTTGCCCGCGGCCGGAAAATTTCGTTGCTGAGTTCGGCAGGCAATCTCATATTGAGCAAAGCCTTCAGCAGCAATAGCCTCCGAGTATTCCTCAGACTTCTTGAACTCCTCTATGGCCTCCTTGCGGGCAGCGAGAAGGCATGACTTCCTCTCTATCTCAAACTGCTTTAAGGGTAGCAGCTGGTCAGAGAGCTCATCAACCTTGGCCTCCAGGACCAAAATTTGTTGCTTGGAAGCCTCCAGCCTGCTAGAGAGCTCAGTATTCCGATGCTCCAGATCGGCCTTATGCCCGCGGAGTTCATCCCGCTGTCCCTTGGCTTTTTCCAAGTCCTTCTCAACCACAGCCAATCGGTCAGAGAAGTCTTTTAAGTCCGCCTCCTTCTCAGAAAGGGAGGTCTCCTTATCAGCAAGGGTAGCGTACAAGGTCTTCACCTTCTACTCAGTCTTGGCCAGCTCGTGGAGCTTGTCCGCCAAAATCTTGGTCTGCCCTTCAAGCTCACCAGCTAGCCCATCGGTGCACTCCCGCAGCCGCATAATTTTATTGCCCGCCTGCGAGGAGAAATATCAGTAGTCAGAAAGGAATTAGGAGCCCAAGTTTGAAATAAAAAAGGCAGATAGGTCTAAACCTCAGTGAGGGCAAGGCCTATATCCCCCATCAGGGCAGCCAGATTCTCCTTCATCACTTCACTCTTGTAGAAATCTGGGGAGTAGAGCGGGTTCAGGAGGCCAATCCCCGCAACTGAATTATGGGGCCCACGGGCGTAGAGATCAACCCCGGTAACAGCGGGCACCCCCTCCAGCCTCTTCCTAATGGCCAGCGCCTCCTCGCGGGTGCTAAGAGAAGCCACAGGGTAGGAAGTGGAGCTGATAGTCCCCCCTCTGAGTGGAGCAGAAGAAGAAACCGGGGCAAGAGTAGTGGAAGATTGGGCTTGTGTGCCCCCTTGTAAGTACTCCAATTTGAGTTGTTAGCACTTTTCGTTAGAAAATTAACGAAAGTTTTAACATTCCTAACATTTCTAACATTTCTAACATTTCTAACCAACCAAGGGTAAAGTGGGCATTGCCATTTAAAGTTAAACCATGGAAAGGAATCAAAAAAGCAAAAGAAATTGGAAAAATCTGAATTAGGCAAGTTGAACAACAAAAACTGCTGGAATTTTGAATAATATTCTTCCTGTTCAAAGCCTGGAGCAGCATTTAATGCACCAGGCACGTTTACGAAACCCTCCGCGCGGATGGGATTGCATCTCACAGGGGCCTATAAATTGAACCCTCCTCTCTCAGTTTACACAACACATTTTGATCACAGCAACGAAACTCTGGCGAAATATAGAGAGAAAACAGTGGGAATCCTTAGATTGCCACCGTTTTCTCTCCAATCGTTCCCAAATCTCACTCACTCACAAACACTTCAAATCACTCTCATACATACTCTCATACATACACCAATCCAAGCTCAAATCACCCTATAGGAGGAGGATTAGAGAGAAAACATAGAGGACTTCATTGTTATCTACTTGTTTTCTCTTTAACCAACTCAAATCATCAACCCTAAAGACCCTCAAACACTCTCATATTCAAGCCTTAAACACTCTCACATTCAAGCCTTCAAACACAAAACACAAGGAAGATAGGTATAACCTCCCTCTCCTTACCCTAAAATTCATCCATGCATGCATTTTCAAGCTACAAAATGTAGTTTATTCATCTTCTTGCTTTAGATCCAAGAAGATCACCATGGAAGTTCATCTCCATGGATGATCTTCTACAAGGATCTACATTATTTTCAAAGTGTTCTTACTTTCATGCAAAGAAAACACATTTCCAAAACCCTAAAAATCATTTTCATACATCAAATCTCATTTTCAAAGGGTAAAATCCCCCTCCCCAAGCAAATGAAATGCTTAGTCCTAATGTACCCCAAGGATGGTTTGGTATAGTTGATTCACCACTAAAATGTCAAGTGATCACTAACCAAAACCTAGGGAAATGGGGACAAGCATGGATGCAAAACCCCCTTTAAAATCATATTTTCTTTCTTGAGAAGTTGCTTTCCAGTAGCAATTTTCTCAGACCTCAGTCCATGGTCTAATTTTTTGGACATAGATAAACTTGGAATTTGGTGTTGACTACAAAATACTTTTTGTATCCAACATCCATATCTTTCCATACATATTTTTACTTTATTTTTTTTGTGAGTAAAACTCCTTTTTTCAAATTTTCTTTTAAAGGTCAGTTCATCAGTCTCTGGAAATCCAGATTTCAGATATGAGATTTCCAGAAGATTTTGACCCCTCAAATCATCTCCAAAATGAAAAGTTATTTTATAGAAACCTTTTATAAGGTGTTTTGAACCTTTTTCATTCCCGGACTTTTCCCAGATTCTGGAGTGTTCAAGCCCTAAAGTCCATTTCAAAGTCAAGGGTCAACTGCTTTTTTCATTCTGGCAGAAATGGTTTTCAACTTCCAAAAATCTTTTGAGTTCCAAATCTCAACCCAAAAATCATCCAAAAAATCATGGGATCAGTTTAAAGCCTTAAAAAGAGTTCCCAATTTTTACTTACCTCAGTTTCAACTTATTTTGGCCAAAACACACATACACACACAAACACACAACAAAGGATTTTGAATGTTTGGAAGACTCGTTTTTACGAGGCGTTCCGGGTGCACACTAACGTCCTTCCCGGCGCGTAACGTGACCCCGAACCTAAATTTCTGATCTCGGGCTTTTTTCAAAGTTTTGGCCCTTAAAACAAAAATGGCGTGGCGACTCCGTTTTGATTTTCACAAAAAAAATCGGGCATCATCACACCCCTCCCCTCTGAGATTTTGAGGCCCTCTCCTTAAGCCCCAAGTCAGCTTCCCTCTCAGTCCTCTTCCTGGACTGCTCCTGGTTATGCCCGGAGGAAATAGTGCGGCCAGGGGAGCTGGTGCCGCGAACAGTGGATGCAGGAGGAGGACCCTTGGGGGGTGGAGGCAGCTCCCCGGTAGTGGGAATTACTTTGGGACCGGCCAGAGTTGAGCCAGTCTTCCTGTTAGCCACGGAAAGAGTGGCATCCTTGCCCGGTGCCGCTCCCAGGGCAGTTTGCCTCTTCGCTGCCTCCCTTTGTTGTGCCCGCAGATTCTTGGCCTTTAGCTCGGCAGCGCTCAATGGGGCCATCAGAAGTTGTACTCGTTTGGATCTACTCTGAAAGGAAAAAGAATTGGTTAAAAACAATCTGAGAAAGCAAAAAAGGCAAAACAAAAAGCAGCTTTCTCAAAGAACAGAATAGAGACCAATCCATTCCGGAGGATCGCAGGTCGCGCCCATCATACAAGTTTTGCAGTCAGCCTCAAACTGGAAAAATTTGTGCACCCTCCAATCAGGGTCACGAGGCTGGGGCCCTATCTCTACTCTGGGGGCATAGGGGCTGCCCTCCCTTTGAGGGGCCACCCCTGAGTAGATTAACAAGGGCTCATAGTCCACAATTGCGCCCACGTCATAAACGGGCTGCACCCCATTGGTGGTGTACTTGGCCAAGTAGGTCTCCAGGGCAATGCGAAGAGCCTCGGACAGAGCTGGGTTAGGATATGCAGTAGCGGCCACCTTCATCGGGACAGGATTAGAAGGTTTGGAGAAAGCTCAGTTGAACCTAGACTCTATGACCAAAATGTTCTTCTGGTTCCATTGGTCAAATTTGTTTGAAGGGGCAGAGAAGGTCCGGGCAGAATTGTTCTTAGCCTTTAGGCCCAGGTTTCCATTGCTGATTTGGTTTTGGTAGTAGGCATAAAGCCCAGAAAGGGAGGGTTCGTAGCCCAAAACCCTGCAAACGGTTATAAAGGAGACAAGGGCCCTAATGGCATTTGGAGTCAGGTGCATAGGGAGACAGTTGTTGAAATTAAGGAAGAAGTAGATGAAGGGATCAAGGGGAAGTCTTAGGCCATTCTCGAATTGAGCCAAAAAGAAAACGCAGGACCTATTGTCCTCGCGGACATCTGCTACAGTCTCAGGCCGCAGCTTCTCCTTCCCCTTTATTTGAACATGGCCAAGAGTGCGGACACGTAATTGTTTGGGGTCAACGTTATAAATGGTGTATCTCCTCTTCCCATTCTATAGTGGCCACCTCCTTGGCTTTTCTCTTACGACCCCGGCCAGGATTTGCCTCAACAGCTGGCCTCTTGCCTCTGCCTCGGGCAGGGACCTCCTCCTCGGAATCCTTCTCGAAGGCATCAACAATTTCCGTTGCCTTTCGAGAGGTGCCCGCAGCCATACGGTCCTCTTCCTCGCGTTCATCCTCCTCGGTCTCCGTGCTCGTTGAGCCAAAGAGACCGGTAGATGAACCCCTGGTAGGGGCCACCTCAGGTTCACTCTCCTTGCCTCCGGCCCTCTCACTCTCCAAGGGGTCAAGTTCCTCACTGCTACTCAATTCTACCACGGGTACATCAGAGTCCTCGGGCACATCAGGGTCCTCGGGGTAAATAGTGTTCAGAGGGAGAATGTCCAAGGGATCGCTCAGATCCTCAGAGCCCGGTGCCCGCGCCTCACTCCTTTGATTGGGATCCATCAAATCAACCTTCTCCCAGTCTACTATCACTCCAGGAACACGAATCGCTCTCCTCACTAGTTCAACGACGTTCAAAGCCTGATCTCTCTCGCGGGGAAACCTGCATAAAACTTCTATTACAAAGTTTCTCAACCTACTTGTATTCCCCAACACCAATATATCACCGTTCGATTTAATCATCTTTTTCTTGGCCTCCCACAACCGGGGTGGGACAAAAGGCCCCCATTGGGATTTCTCACAGAAACACTGAAAGCACTCCATAGACAGCCTAAGCCAACCATGAGCTACCTTCCTAAAAATCCCCCCTGTCTATTTACAAATGGCAAAAGTATCCGGAGTGCTCCCATCCCCTAGTTCTAACGGACGACGGGGCCCAAATTTACGGGTAGTCATCAAATCCCAAAAGAAGAAATAGAAGGAGATGAAGAAGAAACAAAAGCAAGATTACTTACGAGGGTGGATTCGAAGGTAGATTCGGAGGAAGAAAAACACGAAATATGCATCAAGAATTTTCTCTCTTAAAGCAGTTTGAAGGTTTGAAAACGGTAAAAGGGTTAGAGGAGGAAGGGTTTGCTATTTATAAGGCCTCCTTATACGGGTTAGCCCGTATTAATTAGCCCACAAACCATTCTCCTCGAACCACGAACTGATGCCAATGTTTGAATTTTCAAAAATTCCGCTGGTTAGCATTTATTATGCCTCTTGGATGGCTGACACGTACCCTCCGTACTGTCACGCGCTGTCTCTTTATATGCCAAGGGGCCCACTTGAAAACCGGGAGGCAGAGCATTCAAGGTGTAGGTGTTAGTGCCCTAGGCCTATAGAGATAGACTTATATATGTAATGTCATTATTCATTTATATAAGAGATTGTTTCTTTGATTATTATATATGTTTGCATGTTTATTGTAATAATCGTGTCCCTAGTACTTATGAAGCACTAGTATGAAGTCTAATGGATAATCATGTGATGATTATATGCATGGAGATGCACATTAGATTCATGGATACTTGTTAGAGAACAAGGTACTGGACTTGACCCGTTATGAGATTTATGTCATGGTCGAATGTCATAATTAAATCTCATATAGTTATATCATTGATATCCTTTGACATGAGATTATCATCGTCTTCCACTCGATAAATATTATGTTTGATATAGTTTAACGTTGTCTTTAACCGGACAACAATAAGGGCTATTATTGGCATGATAGGATTCTTGTTGGGAAGAAAGATAAGTCAAGATGGAAATTTGTCCCTCGTAAAGAGAGATGTTTGCTAGGCCACTCGTAAGTAAGATTGATGATGTACATGGCCATGTCCGAATGAATTAATGTGATTAATATCATTCGATTGATCAATTTACTTAGTAACGAGAAAGCATTGAACAATATGA
Organism: Adenophora triphylla var. japonica; assembly: GCA_022495995.1. NCBI lineage: Eukaryota > Viridiplantae > Streptophyta > Magnoliopsida > Asterales > Campanulaceae > Adenophora > Adenophora triphylla. Next base: position 100,919 of record JAFEMH010005480.1, on the reverse strand, counting down.
GTTGACGTGGACCATGACTCATGTTCAATATAACATCGTGTGACAAAAGGATTGTGATATGTTCTATGTAGGAAAATCAAACTTGATATTATATTATTTGAGTAGGCATGATGGCTTGCTAGAGTCCGCTCATGTCTTATGAGGATCGATGTGATCGAACTCATTGCCAACTTAATATAGTCCTATGGGGTCACACGCATCGAACGAATTGTCAAAAATGAAGAATATGGAGTTTTTGTTCTCAGGGGACGACTCGTCCCCAGGCCAGAACCAACTATTCCCCTTAAGGGGGACTCCTGTATCAGAAGCTTAGTGCAGGGGGATGACTCGTCCCCTGGGGGACGAGTCATCCCGTCGGCGCTGGACTGATACGTAATTGACTTAAAATTATGGTTTTCGCGAGGGGTTAATATTTATAACGTATAAATACAAACCCTTAGTTGCCCTAGCAGTAATACTCACGTTTTGGGTTTAGAGAAACACAAAAGAGAGTGATTCCAATTGTGAATTGAGAATCAAAACACCATTCAATTCCATAATTCTTCATTGATTGAAAAGAGTTTCAATCAAGGATCTAGCAATCCACCTAGAATTGTTCTAGGGTTCATTCAACGCGTGGATACACATAGAGGATCTTCGCCAATCAAGATCTAACGTTAGTGATTCAAGAATCGTTGATTGAAGATTTGCTAGTTCTTCATATCCTGAGTTGGAACGCGTTTATCAACGACAAAAGCACACAAGGTTAGTAATTCTAAATCACTCTTCTTAATTAATCATCTAGAACGGATCCTAGGGCTCCGGGTTTTCGAGTTAATTTGCATTATTCCGCTGCGCATGGACCCTCGAAACCCAACAGTGGTATCAGAGCCCCGTTCATGATGTTTATATTAGATAATCATGATAATTATATAATGTGATTATGTTAATTTTCATGATGAATATGATTTAGAACATGATTTTATATGAGAATTGCTTATGGAAGTAATTGAATATTTTGATATACCATGATCATGAATTGAATTATTTGATTAATGTGATTAATCTAGAATATGGGTCTTGAATATTACTTAGTATAAAGGCTGGAAACCAAAAACTTCCCCGCAGGCACTTCGATGGAAGTGTGGGATAACCTTGGATTACAATGCCATGTACTAGTAATTGATGAATTTCTAGATCTTGAACAAAGTGTTTGTTATAGGGATTATGTTCATATTAAATGAGATTTTACATGAGTCATTAAACCCTAATTGATTAGAAATTATGATGTTAACATCAAATGTGATTTGTGATGCATCATCCCATGTTCATAATTATGCTCATATAATTTTCACGAATCAACCTTGCCATGTTTATTGATAAACATGAAAATTGAACCTTCATTGAAATTTGAGTTTGTTTATGCCACCCATGTTTAAACACTTATGAGTACACGGATAGTTTTATGTAGGCTACGCCATAGCAGGGTACATTAATTCTATCTTTGTATGATCAAGATGAGCAAACAGTGATTGCTATACGTTTAAAATGGTTAAACTCAATTAGGCTATCAAAACAGTTTTGGGCCTAAGGCATAAGATGAGATTGAAACATGTGCCATATGATGTCTATAATCTCATAAAGGATCTAAGAGTCATATGTTGATATGATTGATAAATGTTATCTACCTTTTTAGTTTAATTTTGAGCAGTCGTGCCATAGCCGACTTGAAATTAAATTAAAGTTGGGTCTTTGCCTATTAAATTATATTATGCATATTTGCATAAGAAGGTTATATACTTTAGTGGGAGTATTTATGAAATACGTTATTTAATCTCTTAAATGAAATCGGTACTTATATGTGTTCATATGTGTTGCATATTTTTGCTGTAGAAATAGCATTAACTATAATTAATCCTTATTATTGCGATTCGTCCTTATGAAGGACAAGTTCGAAAAGAACAGTACAAGTTATTCTGATTTGATCAGATGCTCAAGAAGTGTTCTTAAGCAAAATTGTATGTTCTTGATGAATCTATTCCTGCTGAACCCACTGCAAACGTTGCAAAGGGCAGATAAGAAGCAACATAAGAAACATAGAGATGATTCCTATGATGTTGTTTTCCCTATACTTGCCACCATGTTTAAAGGCTCTTAAGAAGAACCTTGAACACGTGGAAATTGATTTTGTTCTAGCACAACGCACAAAAGAAAATGTTCCAAGTGCAAGCTAGACAAAAGATATATGTTGTGGTGAAGGCTTTTAATGCATGAGATGCAAAAGGAGCAATCCACAAGTGTGTTAATGGTTAACAAAATAAAGGGGTTCAAAAGGGAAGGCAAAGAAGGTAAAGCAAAGGTTGCTAAACCTGGGGCAAAAGTTGCAAAAGCCTAAGAGGCTAAACCCAAAGTGTCTCAAAAGGATGCATTTTTGCTATCATTGCAATGAGATTGTCATTGTAAGCAAAGTTGCAAGGCTAATAAGGAAGGCCTAAAAGGTGAAGAAGGGCAATTTGATTGCTACTACTTCAAATATCTATATGATAGATATTTTCCATTCGACTTCTTGTTCTTGGGTATATGATACCGGATATAGATCCCACATTTGTTTAAATGTGCAAGAAATAAAGAATAGAAAGCTACTCAAAGAAGGTGAATTAAACCTATGCGTGGTAATGAAGCAAGAGTTGCTGCGTTAGCCATAGGGACTTATGAAGTCACTTTACCTTGTGGACTAGTACTTGTTTTGAACAAGTGTGACTACGTTCCGGATTTGAGTAGGAGTATTATTTTGTTTCTTATGAGGATGATGAAGGATATAATTCTCTTATTGAAAATAAGAAGCCTTATATTTATTTAATGATATGCATTATTGTAATGCATATGTCATTGAATGGTCTTCATATCCTTGATGTTAAGATACAAAATAACATTGAAGATATCTATAATATAAGTGTGAAATCTAAACCGAATGATATGAACAACACGTTCATATGGCATTGCCGGCTTGGTCATATAAATGAGAAACGTATAATCTAAATTCCATTAACATGGACATTTAGACTCATATGATTGTGAATCGTTTGAGGTATGTGAATCTCGTTTATTTGGTAAAATGACCAAACCACCCTACACTAAGAGTAGTGGGAGGGCTAGTGACTTATTGGCCCTTGTACATGAGATGTATATGGACTATTAAGCAGTATTGCTAGGGGAAGATTTTGGTATTTCATTTATATTCACTGATGACTTATCTAGATATGACTATGTCTATCCGATGAAGTCCAAAAGTGAATTGATTGAGATATTTGGAATATTTCAAAATGAAGTACAAAACAATCTTGGCAAAACTATTAAGTACTTCGATTAGATCGAAGTGGTAAATATTTGAGCCAAGAGTTTGACAATCATCTTAAAACTGTGAAATTGTTTCAGAGTTGACTCCATGCGGAACACCATTTTGAATGGTGTGTCTGAAAGGAGGAATTGAACCTTGTTAGACATGGTTTGTTCGATGATGAGTCAAAGTTGACCTTCCTATTACCTTTCGAGGATATGCATTAGAAATTGATGCGTTTAAACTGAATTATGTCCAAACTAAATCAGTTCCTAAGTCCTCACATGAGATGTGGCATGGAAGAATGTCTTTCATGAAGATTTGGGGTTGCGAATCTTATATAAAGAGACTTGTCTCTTATAAGTTAGCACCAAATCTGACAAGGTTAATTTTGGATATTAATTTTACAACCACAAAGAGAACAAAATATTTGTTGCTCTATATGATTCGTTTCTTGAGAAATAGTTTCTCAATAAAGTATCTAGTGGGAGTAAGATTGATCTTGAAGGAGTTCAAGAACCTGAAAATGACATGGAACCAAGAGTAGAGACGGAATCAAGTTCACAAGGAGTTGTGGAACCGGTTCAAAATACACAAGTTCTTCGCAGATCTGATAGGATCCGATCCGAACCTGAGAGATATGGATTTCTCATATCGGAAAGTAATCAAGTGGGAGTCATTGAGAATGACAGACCTACTTCCTATCTAGAGACGATGTCCACTCCTAATTCGGATTAATGGTTATGAACCATGGAATCCGAATTAATGTAATCCATGTTTGATGATCAAGTTTTGAACTTGATTGGTCCACCTGAAGGTGTAAAAACCATAGGGTGCAAATGGGTTTTCAAGAAGAAAACCGACATGGATGGAAGGTGTATACTTTCATGACTAAGGATTGTAGCAAAGGGATTTAGGAAAATTCATAGTATTGACTATGTTGAAACCTTTTTGCTCGTTACAATGCCGAAGTCTATTAGAGTTTCAATTGCCATTATCGCATATTGTGAATATGAGATATGGCAAATGGATGTCAAAACAGCGTTTCTTAACGGAAACCTACTTAAGGATGTATACATGATACAAATTCTCGAATTTGTCGATCCAAGAAATTCTAATAAAGTATGCATGATGCAAAGATCCATAAGATGGGTTGAAGCAAGCTTCAAGGGGTTGGAATCTTCATTTTGATGAATCGATCAAAGAGTTTGACTTCATCAAGTACGAAGATGAACTTTGTGTATACATGAAATTCAGTGGGAGCATAGTATTATTTCTATTGTTATATGACAATGATATCTTACTCATTGAAAACAAAGTTCCGACATTTAAGACTGTCAAGTCTTGGTCAAGGAAAGGTTTCTCAATGAATGATATGGGTGAAGCCGCTTACATCCTTGGTATCAAGATCTATAGAGATAGATCTAAAAGGATAAGTTGGTTTGAGTCAAAATACTCATATTGATAAGGTTCTTAGATGATTCTAAGAAAGGTAACTTCTCAATGGGTCATGGTATTACTCTTAGCGAGACTTAGTGTCCCATGACAACTGATGAGCAAAAGAGAATGGATGAAGTTCCATATGCTCCGACATTTGGATCTGTCATGTATGCCATGATTTGTACTAGACCCGACGTCTCGTATGCTTTGAGCATGACGAGTCGATACCAATACGATCTGGTGAGAACCATTGGATGGCGATCCAAGACGATCCTTAAAGTACTTAAGAAGAACTAAGGATATGTTCTTGGTATTTGAAAGGTTGGAAGTTAATCTTGTTGTAAAGGTTACACGGATGCTAACTTCCAAACTGACAAAGTTAATTAAAATCGCAATTAGGATTTGTGTTTATGCTTATTGGAGGTGCGATTTTATTGGAAGAGTTCCAAGCAGAAAATGGTAGCCGATTCTACTTCTAAGGCTTAATTTTAGCAACATACTCCCTCCGTCCCGTCCGACTTAGGACGTTTTGCCATTTTGGGCGTCCCACCCGAATTAGGACGGCCCAAAATGGAAAGTTTATATTACTTTTATATTAAATGGGACCCACTTGTCATACTCACAATAATAATCCCATCACTATTTATCTCACTCATTCTCTCTCCTATTTAATTTTTCACACTCACAACACATCCTCCACTCATTCTCTATCCTAATATTATAATAGTATTCCTTAATCTCCGTGTCAGGAGTGAATGTCCTAAGTCGGCTGGGACGGAGGGAGTATGATGTAGCTAGAAAAGGCAGTTTGGATCAAAAGTTCATTAGTGTTTTGGAATTGTTCCAAGTATCACTAATCCGGTGGAACTTTGTTGTGACAATTGTGGTGTCATTTGTGCAAGCAAAAGAACCAAGGTCACATCAACGATCCAAACACATTCTAAGACGTTTCCACCTCATTTGAGAAATCTGTGAAAGGGAAGACGTTAAGATATGCAAGGTACCAATGGATGACAACATTTCGGACCCTCTCACCAAGCCTTTGCCACAAGATAAACATGATGGTCATGTTAGGTCCATGGGTATAAGATACATGAATGATTGGGCCTAGTGCCAGTGGGAGACTGTAGGTGTTAGTGCCCTAGGCCTATAGAGATAGACTTATATGTAATGTCATTATTCATTTATATAAGAGATTGTTTCTTTGATTATTATATATGTTTGCATGTTTATTGTAATAATCGTGTCCCTAATACTTATGAAGCACTAGTATGAAGTCTAATGGATAATCATGTGATGATTATATGCATGGAGATGCACATTAGATTCATGGGTACTTGTTAGAGAACAAGGTCTTGGACTTGACTCGTTATGAGATTTATGTCATGGTCGAATGTCATAATTAAATCTCATATAGTTATATCATTGATATCCTTTGACCTGAGATTATCATCGTCTTCCACTCGATGAATATTATGTTTGATATAGTTTAACGTTGTCTTTAACCGGACAACAATAAGGGCTATTATTGGCATGATAGGATTCTTGTTGGGAAGAATGATAAGTCAAGATGGAAATTTGTCCCTCGTAAAGAGAGATGTTTGCTAGGCCACTCGTAAGTAAGATTGATGATGTACATGGCCATGTCCGAATGAATTAATGTGATTAATATCATTCGATTGATCAATTTACTTAGTAACGAGAAAGTATTGAACAATATGAGTTGACGTGGACCATGACTCATGTTCAATATAACATCGTGTGACAAAGGGATTGTGATATGTTCTATGTAGGAAAATCAAACTTGATATTATATTATTTGGGTAGGTATGATGGCTTGCTAGAGTCCGCTCATGTCTTATGAGGATCGATGTGATCGAACTCATTGCCAACTTAATATAGTCCTATGGGGTCACACGCATCGAACGAATTGTCAAAAATGAAGAATATGGAGTTTTTGTTCTCAGGGGACGACTCGTCCCCAGGCTAGAACCAACTATTCCCCTTAAGGGGGACTCCTGTATCAGAAGCTTGGTGCAGGGGGACGACTCGTCCCCTGGGGGACGAGTCGTCCCGTCGGCGCTGGACTGATACGTAATTGACTTAAAATTAGGGTTTTCGCGAGGGGAAAATATTTATAACGTATAAATACAAACCCTTAGTTGCCCTAGCAGTAATACTCACGTTTTGGGTTTAGAGAAACACAAAAGAGAGTGATTCCAATTGTGAATTGAGAATCAAAACACCATTCAATTCCATAATTATTCATCGATTGAAAAGAGTTTCAATCAAGGATCTAGCAATCCACCTAGAATTGTTTTAGGGTTCGTTCAACGCGTGGATACACATAGAGGATCTTCGCCAATCAAGATCTAACGTTAGTGATTCAAGAATCGTTGATTGAAGATTTTCTAGTTCTTCAATCTGGAGTTGGAACGCGTTTATCAACGATAAAAGCACACAAGGTTAGTAATTCTAAATCACACATCTTAATTAATCATCTAGAACGGATCCTAGGGCTCTGGGTTTTCGAGTTAATTTTCATTATTTCGCTGCGCATGGACCCTCGAAACCCAACACAAGGCGCCTAGAATCTTCTCCACGTGCTTCCCGAATGTGCCTACATGCACGGGAGGCAGAGCAACAACCAGCGAAAAACACCAACACTGGTGCCCGCTCGAGGAGCGATCTGAGTGAACCGAGCTTAGCTAGTAGCTCCTCGCTCAGATCATAAATAATCACACTTGGAGCTAAGGGCCACTGATGAGCCCGGACCAGCTAGACCGGGCCCAAGCTCGACTGGTCCAAAGGACCAGTGACGTGGCACTCCCTAGACCGCCGGAGTCAAGACCGCGGACAGATAGACCCTGAGGTCGAGACCGCGTTCCTCTCCGCATCATCCTACTCCAGACCGGAGGGATCCTGACCGCTGACTTGGTGACCGCAGGAGGTATGACCGCTCCATCCGTGCCCGCATCAAATACAATTGATCGCACCCAAGATGTTGACCGCGGGCTCACACCTGCCTCCCGGTTATCTCACCTGCCTCCCGGTTAAATACCAAGACTTAGTAAGCACGTTAGCTTACTGGCTCTGACATGCAAGTTTTCGGCTCACTCCCATCGCATTCAATGCGGCTCAGACATGCACCTACTATTGCCATTAATGCGCCGCGCCAACTACACGGCTCCTGTCCCTCTCAGCGACATCCCCTCTAACAGAGAATCGTCCTTCCCTGACAGAGCCAATCAGCTGCGGACACGTGTAGGCGGCCAAAGACTAAGATACCCTTTAGGGCTGTTCTCATTGCTTACATCAACAAGCACCTCTCCATCACCTATAAATAGAAGACCTTTGTCCCCTTGGACAAAGTAAGTGCAAAATAACCATTGTAAGCCATATAGCTCAAACCCTAAACACACACACACATTCAAGGTATTCCAAGCCTAATATCTCAGTATTCTTACTCTCACACCCGAGGGCCTGAGTTGGAGTAACATCCAACTTTGATCTTAACGGTGCTTCATTTGTGTTGTGTTCTAGGTACCAATTCATTCATAAATATATCCTGCCAGATATCCTTGAACCGCTCTGACCCCGAAATAGGCTGGCGTCATCACATCTTAAAAAATCTTTGATTACAAAATTTAATGACAGATCTTTAGATGATGGGCCCAAAAAAATAAAAATCCAATCACTAATCACCGCCTAAAATTTTATAAATAAAATTGATTATGTGCCCTGATATTACTCCAGTTGAGTTATCGGGAGCACAACAACAAGTCTCAATTCCAAGGTTTAAGGTCAATTCCAGTCGTCAATCTGTTCCTCCATTCATCTGGGTAAGCTTGTTCAATTTTCCTCTTTATTTTTTAACTCTAATTCAAACCCTAACCCTCTCTGTTTGCCATTGTTGACCAATCATATTTTTGACCTAATGTTTTGTCATAAACTTCAGTTATTTTTCAAACCCCAACCCTCTCTGTTTGCCATTGCTGGCCAATCGTATTTTTGACCTAATGTTATGTCATCAACATCAGTTATTTTTCAAACCCTAACCCTCTCCGTTTGCCATTGTTGGCCAATCGTATTTTTGACCTAATGTTATGTCATCAACTTCAGTTATTTTTCAAACCCTAACTCTCTCTGTTTGCCATTGTTGACCAATCGTATTTTTGACCTAATGTTATGTCATTGACTTCAGTTATGTTTCAAACCCTAACCCTCTCTGTTGCCATTGTTGGCCAATCATATATTTGACCTAATGTTATGTGATCTACTTCATTTTTTGTACCCATGTAAATACCTATTTAACCTTCCCTAAAACAGGGATATTAGAAGCATATTTTTAGTACTCTTCTGTACAGAAATGAATATTCATTTTTGTTCTTGATCAAGAACAATAATGGGACATTGATTTTGGGATGGAGGGGGGGGGTTACATTCAATCATTCTACTTTAGATTTTTTAGGGTTAGTGAGTTATCTAAAGTATACTGATTAAACGTCCTTAAAGAAAATACTTCGGTTGTTAAATTTCGTCAAAAATGTGATTGGCCACCATTCTTTGGTTGCCACAATTTTGTTGGAAATTCTAATATTTTCATCTTGTTTGATCTTTTAGGAAAACATGTTGAATTCGAGTGTTGATGGGTCATGAGTATGGTGGTCTGAGGATCACTCAGAAAGCAAACATAGATAGAATCAGCAACTTGCCGGACGATGTTATTTCCCTAATTCTCTCCCTCCTTCCAACGAAATGGGCAGTTGGAACAAGCATTCTATCAAAGAGATGGAAGTACCTTTGGACCTCTATCACTTTTCTCGACTTTAAAAACCATACTGATAATCTTGGGAATTATAATGCCGTGGAATTTACTAATTTTGTTGGTCATGTGTTTCGAAGTTGCAATCCCAAGCACATCAAGAAACCGATTCTCGCATTTTCCTTGGTTCGGGCGATGAATCTAGTGTTATAACTTGGATAGATGAATGGATTAAGCATGAAATCGGTGAGCTGGATCTCTGTTTACAACTTTCCTTTGAAGGTATTCGGTTGCACAACTCTTACAGTTTTGACATTAGGTGATTGTTATGACTATGATCCAGAAGTTGTTTGGTTTAATCTACCGTCTCACGAAAGTCCTTCACATCAATGGGAGATTCAACCGCTTTATGGAGAATCTTATTAGTAATTGTCTTGCGCTTGAAGATTTAACTCTAGGTGGATCTAATGTATGGTATATGGCCAATACTTTCAAGGTATCTCGCACCTACTTTGAAGACTCTGCGGTTACAACTAATTCAAAACTGTATTGCCAATTATTCTCGCTATATTACCGTAGAAGCCCCGAATTTTGAATACCTCCATTTTAGTGAGCTTTTCATTGATTATAAGATTAAGGGAATTTTCTCATCGCTGGTTAAGGCATATGTGAATATTGGAAATATTTCTATGGGTCATCTCTTCAAGGTTAGTTCAAGTCTCTTTGGTTCCATGGCACTATGTGTGAGTTTGTCTAATTACTCTTTTCCAAAGCATATATTTCTCTTTTCATTGTCTTAGATAAATTATCTTACCCCTTCACAAAGTTATGTGATTCTTGTTTTGTGTCTTTTTCTGTCCTTTGTATTCTTTATAACTTTTTTGAACAATACAGAAACCTCCTCGCCGTTGGACCCTGCCCAATTTCCCTTCTTTGACATGCCTGGAGGTCATTTCTTGTGATAATCGTTTCTGGGCTATGCTCCTTAAATTTATTAGTAGAACACCAAGCTTGGAAGTTTTATCTTTAGAGCAGGTATCTATTGTTTCATACTCTTCTTTAATCATTGTGGTCCTTGCTAGTTATTGAAGTTTGACATTTCCTTTTAATTCTTGATGAAGGGCCGATGTTATAATGTGAGAGATGATGGATATGATTTGGCTGAACCAAAGGTTGTACCCAAGTGTGTGGGTCACCACCTTGGAGTAATCAAAGTTGAAGGGTTTAAGGGGAGAAAACACGAACTACAACTTCTCAAGTATTTTCTAGGCAATGCCAATGTCTTAAAGACACTCTCAGTCAATCGCCAAGGACTTCAACAAGAAGAAGAGATAATGTTCGTTGGGCAACTACAGGAATTTTCAAGGGCTTCAAAAGACTGTAAGATCAAATTCCATGGAAATGTTATCTCAAAGACTCAAACTTATAGACTCCGTCTTTCTTAAAGTTTTTAAAACACGTATGTGGTATGTTTCGTACAATGTTTGGTAGAATATTCACAAAAGACTGAATTGTTCTTAGTTTTGATGCTTTTGAAATATTATCTTAAGCTCCCCATATTTGAATTTTGTACTGTGTTCTATTAAATAGTGTTTTCCATCATTTACGATTGAGCCAAAGACTCATTATTTTTTGGCTTTGGGATATGGTGGAATAAAGCAAAATGACTCACTAAACTGTTCGCACTTCTTTGTTATGAAGCAACAGTCAGTCCATGCAATTTTCGACGCAATTTCCAACATGAGTCATCCGGAAACAACCTTTATGCTTTAATGCAGGGGCAAGACTGTGTATATCTGACCCATTACCCCACCGTAGGTGGGAGCATTTGCGGTATTGGGTTAATGTTGTTGTTGTTGTTGTTCTATTAAATAGTGTATGCTTGTGAAATAATTTGTTAAATCGTTAGATCAATTGTTTTAGAGAAGATATGGACTCGGGTTAAGGGGCCTGAGCAATATTCTTAGACAGTCTGTTGTTGTTGGCAACAACTGATAGCAGAGTCACCAGAAATAAACTGCACATGTTTGCAATCTTACCCTTTGCGGATCAAACGGGCACCGGTGATCAAGTCATTTCAACGACGGGTGGTCAAGTCGTTTGCAATCTTACCCTTTGCGGATCACAATTTGATGGAAATTTAGATATCTATATGCAATTCTAAAAACTATTATTGATAGTATTTATGATGGTGAAACAATAACAAATGTCCATATCATATGATTGAGACGATATTAACTTCTTATCGCTCTTCTATCTTAACAAGTTACTTCGTCAACTCATCCGGGGTCAATGGAAGGTGACAATGTTGTATGTTCTTGCAAATACTGTATTATGCAATTATCTGTAAAGGTGTATGCCCGTCGGGGAAATAGCACTTAACGGCCATAAATTTACACGAAGTTGCAATTTAGATCCTAAAGTTTTATTTTCTTGCAATTTAGTACACTATGTTCACACTTTGTTGCAATTCAAGGCAAAAATGGATGACATTTGCAAAAGTTAACGAAATAGACGAAAAGTGTAACGAGCGTCTTATAAATTTACATTTTCCCCCCAAAGTTTAATAATTTTATGTAAATATGTTGTAATAATAATTCTAATAAAAATATCATTATTAAATAATAACATATAAATAATTTTGAACAATTAATATAATACATATAATAATAAAATAGAGGAACATTAGAAAAGATAAAAATATTTTTGAATGATTTTTATTTACAGATTTCATAAAATTATACTCCCTCCGTCCCTGAAAGATTGTCCCATTTGCCATTTTGACTTTTCCCAAAAAGTATGTCCCATTTCTAAACTTAGGCATGAATGTTAGTGCAAATCTACTAAGGTACAAGAAGGTGAAGCTCTTCCTTAATAATTGCAAAATGTACAACAGGACAATCTTTTAGGGACGAAGGGAGTACTAATTTGCTATAAAAAATTACATATTTTTAAAGAAAATTTATATTGATTTTCTGAAAAAAAAAAAACTTAATATCCTCAACAATAAAATATAACTTTTTTTCTAGCATAAAAATAATACTCTTTAAAAAATAATTTCTCTGAATTTCTCAAACAATCTAACTGCCACATTGAAAAAATAAAACCGTTATTTCTCTATAGCTTCCCTCTCCCTTCCCCACAAGCCATCACCTCCCTAATTATCCACGTAAGAAATTACTGAATACACCTTTTAATAAGAGAAAAGAAAAAAAATGGGAAAAACATTTGTTGTTATATACTCCCTCTGTCCCATTACAATTCACTCACTTACTGTTCACGCGTAGATTAAGGAAAAAAATAATGATATAAATGTTGTGAGTGTAAAAGTAAAATAGGAGAGAGAATGAGTGGAGGGAATAGTAAATTAGGTGTTGTGAGTATTAAAATAATGTAGGAGAGAGAATGAGTGGAGGGAATAGTGATAAAAACTTTCCATTTTAGGAAGTGTGTGATTTGTAGTGAGACGCCCAAAAAAGAAAGTGTGTGATTTGTAATGGGAAGGAGGGAGTATATAACGTATTTGCTGGGATGGAGGAAGAATAATTTTCTTAAGAATGTAATAAAAATTGATATTTTTCTCTTTTAAGAATTGGTTGAAGAGAGAAAAGAGTTGGGTTAAATAAATGGGTAGATGGTGAAAAGTTTGGGTGTATGTAAAATGAGTTGGATTAATGTAGTTTAGATTAGGGTGTTTAGAGTTAAGTATGTGGTGGTGGTGGTGGGGGGGGGGTCATTCTGTAGAGATCCGAATTTTTTTTTTATTTGTTTATGGTCATTATTATTAATTCTATTATTATTAATTGGACCATTAATAATAAATGTCTAGATAGGCTACATGGAATGGACTATGAATTATTAGAATGAGCTCTAGGTTGGGCCTAAGTAAACTTTAATCCATTAAGTAATTGGATTAGTAAAGTCCTAATTAGGTTAGGATTGGAATTACCTCTCATATTTAAACTCCTACCCTAACCCTAAGTCTCTCATTTTATTTCACACGGCAAAGAAAAACCAACGCAGTGTGAGAGAGAGAGAGAGAGAGAGAGAGAGAGAAAAGAGGCGGAGAAGAAGAGAAGGAGAAGAAGAGAAAGAGAAGAAAAAGAAGGAGAAGGAAGAAGCAAGAAGGATCAACAAGGTAAATTGATTCTTCTAGTTATTGTTTTTCTATATTGATAATCTTAGAAAGTCGAAACCCTAGGTTGAAGTTATATGGTTTTGGTTCAATTCAAGTAGGATTATTGATATTATTATAAGATGAAATCAATCCTAATGAAGGGGATTTGGGCATGATAATCTAGAATTGAAAACTAGGGTTGCATGCTAAGAAAGAGATATGATGAACTAGGGTTTTGTGTGTGTGTTTAAGTGTGTGATGAGTGTGTGTTTTGTGTGTATGTCGTGTGTGTGTGTGTTGTGCTGTGTGTGTTGTGCCATGTATGTGTGTGTGTGTGTGTGTGTGTTGTGTTAATGTTTTGATGAAAAACTTGTTTACAAAGTTGTTTTGGATAAATATTTTGGTATCAAAAAGGGTTTAATTTTGAATAAAAGTGTTTTCAATAAGAAATCTAACAAAGGTTAAAAGCTGAAAATCAGTTTTCCAAAGCCTAGTGACCAAACTGTAAAATCTGGAAACTAGGGACCAAATTGTAAATTCTGAAAGTTGAGGGACTGTTCTGTAAATTTTGAAAGTCGAGGGACTGTTCTGTAAATTTTGAATGTCGAGGGACTGTTCTATAAATTTTGAAAAAATATCAATTTTTATTATGTGAGAGATGATGGATAGCGCTTAGATAACGCTTTTTTTTAGCTAAGATAACGCTTATAAGCGCTATCTAATCTAGCGCTATGCAAGTTAGCATATCGCTTTTATAAGCGCTATCTAAGCTCCCAAACTTAGATAGCGCTTTTAAAAATTATTTTGAAAAAATTAACATACATAGCGTTTTTTATGCGCTACATAAGCTCTCGAACTTAGTTAGCGCTTTTAAAAAGCGCTATATAAGCACTTTTTTTTATTTTTTTAGAAATCAACTTGCATAGCGCTTTTTTATAGCGCTTTTAAAAAGCGCTATGCAAGTAAGCGCTACGCAAGTTAAATTTCATTTTTTTCGACTGTACCTATTTTAAATTATATAAAAATAAAAATTAATATGCCCCTATTTTAAATTATATAAAAAATAATAGAAACTAACAATCATCCCATTCAACAATAATAATCAACCTTTCATTTATTACACAACAATAATTCTTACAATCATCCAAAAGAGTTATAAACTAACAAGAGTTAAAGATATTTGAATCCAGTTAAACCTACACGTTTTTTGCAAGAACTGCATCGACTGGGACCCGCCTTGGGCTTTGTTTCAATACTTCTCTCCTTGGAGCTAGAAGGTTCTGGTGGAGTTGCCAGAGAGATGGCCTTGGCTTGTACTACTGCATCATCAACTTGTACATTCATGGTGGCTGCAACAACAGGTTCCTTGTCACTTTCTTGTTTGCTGCTTCTTTGCCATTTGTTGATCCATTGACAATATTTTCAACGGATGAGGCAGCAAATTTAGCTTGTTTCTCTTTCATTATTAAGTCCTTGTGGCACTTTGAGCACATATTCATGGTTGCTGGACTTCCGAAGAAACCATAGTTGTTAATGCACAAAATTGGACCTTCTGGAGGGGCTTGGCATCCAATCTCATCATGCTCCATTGTGTCAGCTCCCCTGCAGCAAATTCAGTACGTAGGCAACTTCAAATACTAAAACAGAGCTGGAAATCACTCTTCCTTCTCAACATTTAAAAAAATAATAAAAAAAAATCTAAGGGCATAAAATTACCCGTCTTCAACCCTACCTCTTTCCAGCTTTTAGATGTAAGAGGTTTATGTGTGTGTGTGTGTGTGGGGAGGGGGGGGGGGTTTGCATGTTTTAGTGTTCAAGTTCGCTAACCATTTGCATTCCATCTAAGTTGAAATATGATTAAGAGGTAGCTGTGCTGGTATACTCATTGGAGTAGAAAGTAACTAGTACGAGTAAATCACAATGATATTGACTGATAATGTTAGAAAAACAAACATTTTCTTTTAACCAAGAACAATGAAGAGAATTCATCTATCAAACAATTCTAATAGTGCAATAAATTCAAGCGTGATATATATTTCCAACAAATATAATTGTAGGGGAATATAGGGTCTTGATCTTGATACTAAGGCCGGATATGTGATTGAATCGTGTATAATCCACTTTCCGAATAAAGTATTTCGACCCTTAATGCCTGGGTTACACAAAATCTTTATTGGGATAAGACAATCACGCAATTTATTTCTAGGCAAAGAGAACAAATCAAAACTTGAGAATTGTTTTGCTTTCGTTATATTGTTGTAATTCACTCTTGTGTTTTTCATGTATGTACAACTGAGATCAATCTCTGTATATATACAGATGGAGAGGTATTAGTTAAAGGGTATAACCAAAAGACATGACTTTAGCCAAGTGATGTGTCTTTTCAGTTTGAACTGGCACCTGTTCAGGAACTGCTCGGCCGAGTCAAGGAACTCGCTCGGCCGAGCAAAGATGTCCCATGACAATTTGCCCAGCTGCACGGCCGTGTCTTTTGAACTGCACGGCCGTGCTGTTCATACTGCTCGGCCGAGCAAGGCATATGCCTCGGCCGAGCAAGGCTGTCCAGAAACTTGGACAATCTGCTATGCTCTGCTCGGCCGAGTCAAGGACTCTGCTCGGCCGAGCACATCAGCAAAATGTGCTACCCTTTAACTTTTACTTCTTTATCGAGGTTGACTTCGTTTTAGCTCAAACGAGTGTGTACTCCACACTTTCCCTTACTCGTATCCGAGTCTAATACGAATCACATTGATCTCTAGTAAATCATCATTACAATAAAACAAGTTGATGACACTAAAATCACCAACAAATCCCCTCCATTTTAGTGTAATCCTTTGATTTACTAAACTTTATAAATAACGAAACAAACGAATGCATAAATGAAAATGTCTTGCGATTGAATTTTCATCTTAGTATAATACACATTTCAAATACTCGAGAATCGGGGTGTCGTAACGATTGAACCCGTCAACTCATATGAATACACGAAGATACTATACACATAAGTTCGGTACAATTATCTTTGTTTAATCTTGACACTATTACAAGCCATGTGTCCATATCCAATAGTGAACATATAGGAAGCCAAGTCCTAGCTTCTTGAAGCGGCAAAACTTCATGTCCACATAGGTAGTTCCTTTTAATCTTGCACTGCATTTGCAATTTTTCAAAGGAACTATTAAGAAGATATTCTTCAACCTAACCTTTACTTGCGGTCCGAACACATACCTTGGGAAAGATAATAACATGTGTTCCAATCTCCAACTGCGAGCTTTCCACATTGAATTCAAGCTTCTAACGTTGTATTAGAAGGGAATTGGGTATCTCACAATTAGAGGATTAAATGGACTTTAATCCCATTCCCAGTGCAGACTTATTTACCAAGTCTCTGGCTAACCCCTTCGTCAAGTGGTCAGCCAAATTTTGTTGCGACCGAACAAACTCAGCCGATATCACACCATTCATGATTAACTCCCGAATCATACTATGTCGACACCCAAGTGTCTAGACTTGCCATTATAAATCGACTATAGGCCCTAGCCAAGGTGGCGGCACTATCACAATGGATAGACATTGGTGATATCGGTTTTGGCCATAATGGAATCTCAAATATCAAGTTCCGAAGCCACTCCGCTTCTTTTCCAAAGCGGCGGCCAATGCTACAAACTCGTATTCCATTGTAGAATGTGTAATACATGTCCGCTTTTGGAAGCCCAAGAAATGGCACCTCCTCCAAGCAAGAACACCCAACCACTAGTAGAAGATGAATCTTCTTGGTTGATCCAACTAGCATCTGTGTAACCTTCTAATATAGAAGGATGTCCACTATAACACAAACCATAGTCCATAAGTACCTTTTAAGTACTTGAACACCCTTGTTATAGCATGCCAATGTTGTCTACTAGGATTACTAGTGAACCTACTCAATCTTCCAACTGCATAAGCAATATCAGGTCGAGTGCCCGTCATAGCATACATCAAACTGCCTATGGCTTTTGAGTATTCAAGTGACACGGAGTTTACCGATATTTGATACAAGTTTCTCGGTAGGATCCATGGGAGTACTAACTTTGGAACAATTATCACAATTAAACCTCTTGAGAATTTTCTCAATATAATGAGATTGTGATATTGCAATTCCCTTGTTCATCCGTTTAATCTTTATACCAAGAATTACATCGGCTTCTCCCATGTCCTTCATTGAAAACTTTGATGACAAAAACTTTTAGTTTTATCAACTACATTTTGGTCTGTGCCAAAAATTAACATGTCATCTACATATAGGCGAGATGATTACACCTTTACCGGATTCATCAAATCTGCTATATACACATTTGTCGGACTGATTTAATACAAAACCATTCGACAAAACAACCTCATCAAATTTTTGATGCGCTTTGTAGGTGCTTGCTTCACCCATACAATGACTTAATTAACTTACATACCTTATGCTCATTACACGGCATAACAAACCCTTACGGTTGTTTCATATACACTTCTTCTTCCAAATCACCATTTAAGAATGCTTTGTTTTGACATCCATTTGATGGATCAAAAGATTCGAATAGCGCCAAAGCTATCGAAATCTAATAGTAGTGATACGAGCAACCGGTGCATAGGTATCGAAGTAATCGATCCCTTCCTTTTGTCTAAAGCCTTGGATTACCAATCGAGCTTTAAACTTGTCGATAGTTCCATCGACTTTCATCTTCTTTTTGAAGATCCATTTGCACCCCAAAGGTTTACAGCCTGGTGGTAAATCAGACAAGACCCATGTATTATTTTCCACAATAGAACCAATCTCATCATCGATGGCTTCTTTCCAAAAACCAGCGTCTCGAGATTTTATTGCTTCATCATAGGTTCTTGGATCCTCCTCTATACTATAACAGTAAGAGTATTGAGATTCAATTTGATCTCTTGATCCCATAACTAAATATAGTTGAAAATCAGAACCATATGATTTAGATTTCCTTGTTCTTTTACTTTTACGAGGTTCGAGTGTCTCACTTGGTACCTCAATCAAATGATCATTCATTTGAGATTCAGCCGAAATACTTATCAATTCTTAACTTAATGGTGAATAAATATTCAACCAAAGCAAGTAGATCCGCATACTCACAACACATTATTAAATGCGTGGCTATGCATTTGAACAAACTCACAACGCATCTAATGATGGTGGCTATGTTCAAAATGGGATAATCTTACATTAAGAATTGAAAGCCTTTCGAAATATTACATTTTCCACCAAGCATGCCATTATGAAGAATTGATAACAACAAAAGAAGTCATATAAACAGAACTAGGAATTTTATTTAAATTCAACATAAACATCCCATTATAACCAAATCCTACGAATACACCAAACTTCGATAAGGTAAACTTATCGGATTCATATACTTGTTTGTATCCACACTTGTTCAATACAGGACCAGAAATGAAGTTTTAGTACATACAATACATTAAACAAAGAAATAGTTTTTCCCGAACTGAATTCCAACACCACACTTCTTTTCCTTGAATAGGAGCGGAATGGTCATCACCCATGTAAAGAACATATTTGTCTTCCATTGGTTCATATATCTTAAACCAACAACGATCTTCAAACATGAGTTGTGGCACCAGAATCAATCCACCACGCAATAGCATCATCCTTGGTCTTCAGAATGGTCCTTAGACCCCTTTCCCTAACCACTTGTGCTTGCGCCTTTCTTGTTGTTTCCAACACGACAATCCTTCTTAAAGTGACCAGATTTGCCACACTTCCAACATGCCAATTTAGGCTTCTTGTTGGAACCAGAACCATTGTCATTGAAACTACGTTTCTTTCCTTTGTTTTTATTGTTTCCACCCTCATCAATCATATTGACCGAGGGTCCAAAGAACTTCCTTTCCTTTGCCTTTGTCATCCTCTTGCGCCCTAAGAGATTCCTCTATGCGCAAGTGACTACCAAGTTGAAACAAAGATAGATCGTCTTTACCATGTTTCAAAGTGTGTTTGAAATCCTTCCAGGAGGGAGGCAACTTATCAATCACACTTGAAACCGATATTGACTCATCCATCTTCAACCCGTGTTGTGTATATTGTCCAAGGATTCTAAGGAGTTCATTGAACTGTTCCATGACAGGTCTTGAATCGACCATCTTGTAATTATTAAAATTACTCACAAGGAACTTCTTACTAGAAGCATCCTCTGCCATGTACTTGGATTCAAGAGAATCCCATAACTCTTTTGCAGATTCCTCATTTTGATAGATGTCAAAGAGAGAATCAGACATACCGTTTAATATGTGTCCTCTGCAGATGTAGTCATCGTTCTCCCACTTCGATCTACGTCTGACGGCCTCCAAGTTATCCTCTTCAAGCAATTCTGGAATTGGAGTAGATAGAACATACACCACCTTTAATGTTGTCAAAAGGAAGTGCATCTTCTTTTGCCAACGTCTGAAATCTTGCCCTTCAAACTTGTCTAGCTTTCCAAACTTTGTTGTCATCTCCTTCACAGTAGCCATGAGTATCACCAAATACTTTATTCGTTTGTAGGGGAATATAGGGTCTTGATCTTGATACTAAGGCCGGATATGTGATTGAATCGTGTATAATCCACTTTCCGAATAAAGTATTTCGACCCTTAATGCCTGGGTTACACAAAATCTTTATTGGGATAAGACAATCACGCAATTTATTTCTAGGCAAAGAGAACAAATCAAAACTTGAGAATTGTTTTGCTTTCGTTATATTGTTGTAATTCACTCTTGTGTTTTTCATGTATGTACAACTGAGATCAATCTCTGTATATATACAGATGGAGAGGTATTAGTTAAAGGGTATAACCAAAAGACATGACTTTAGCCAAGTGATGTGTCTTTTCAGTTTGAACTGGCACCTGTTCAGGAACTGCTCGGCCGAGTCAAGGAACTCGCTCGGCCGAGCAAAGATGTCCCATGACAATTTGCCCAGCTGCACGGCCGTGTCTTTTGAACTGCACGGCCGTGCTGTTCATACTGCTCGGCCGAGCAAGGCATATGCCTCGGCCGAGCAAGGCTGTCCAGAAACTTGGACAATCTGCTATGCTCTGCTCGGCCGAGTCAAGGACTCTGCTCGGCCGAGCACATCAGCAAAATGTGCTACCCTTTAACTTTTACTTCTTTATCGAGGTTGACTTCGTTTTAGCTCAAACGAGTGTGTACTCCACACTTTCCCTTACTCGTATCCGAGTCTAATACGAATCACATTGATCTCTAGTAAATCATCATTACAATAAAACAAGTTGATGACACTAAAATCACCAACAATAATCAAGAAGCAAACATAACCAATGATCTATGAAAAAGAATCATTGGGAGTCTTTAACCACTGCCTCTTTCCAGCTTAGCTGCAAGAGGCTTATGTGTGTGCTTGTGTATGTTGCATGCATGTTCAAGTGTTCAAGTTTGATTACCATTTACATTTCATCTAAACTGGACTATTTTATAGAGGTAATTGGCCTGGTAAACTCTTCACAGTAGAATGTAACTAATTTACCTACTCCCTCTGTCCCACCTCAAGGTTTCATGGGTGGGTTTACACGCTTTTTAAGAAATTTTTTTAAAGTGGGTAGAAAATTTGAGGAGATAGAATGTAAAAGTTAAATGTGTGGTAGGGAATAGGAGAGAGAATGTAAAAATTAAAATATTTAATAGGAGAGAGAATGAGTGGGAGGAATAGTAAGTTAATGATTGGTTTTTTTGTAAATATGTTAACTTTATAAGGGTATAATGAATGATTTTTTTTTTTTGTAAATATATGAAGATGATAAGGGTATAAATATATGGAAAACTTTTCATTTAAGGAAGGGAACCTTGAAGTGGGACGGACCAAAAGGGAAAGGTGGAACCTTGAAGTGGAACGGAGGGAGTAATATTTATGATCTTCAAGTTACGAAAGGGACATAGATTTGCACTATTTGCTGCTGCCATGGTCAGATAGGCCTGTCAATTGGCGTGTTGGGTCAGTTTGGCTCCAACTTCCAACATGCTAACAAAGAATTCCCCCCTTCTCCTTACTAACCTCCCCCCCCCCCCCCCATTAACATTTCCTCCTCCTTACCTTTCTACACACACTCACACACATCATGCAATTTCAGCAGTCAGCAACAACAACAACAGCAACAACAACAATTTGGTAAAATATGCAGAAACAGCCATTGAACCTTGAGAAAGTTAAGCAAGTTCCTTATGAATGTAATAGAGTTGAGGAACATTTCCTTGAACAAATCGACTAGCTAGATCATGCCAAATATCATAAGTTGTAGGCAAATAGACCACACTAGAACGAATTTCGAATGAAATAGAGTTAAGAAAAAAAATCAATTCTCATCCGAGATATTCTGTGCACAGAACAATGAACAAGCTTCGGGAACTATATACAATGAAGGTAATCAGCCAAATAAAACTAGCGTAACCAGTTCATTTTACTAATTTCACTTACCGACATGTAGTTGTATGTTCCCACAAATGTATCCCGCTGACCCATCGAGCTGGCCATCATAGCACTCACACCAAAATCTGTGATTTTTACTTCCCCTTTGTGGTTTACAAGCAGGTTAGATGGCTTTATGTCTCTATGAATCACACGTTTTTCATGGTGCAAGTATACAAGACCTTGCAAAACCTACAACAGTAGCAACATATTTATCCAGCTGTATATAGTCTTCAAAACAAGGTAAATAACAATATTATTTTCTTTTTCTTTTCCCCCCTTTTGGCTTACTCCTACGTAGTTAATGGGAACACAACATACTATATGCCATCTGTGAATAATCCACTAACCTGTTTGCAGACGACTGCAAGATATGGTTCGAGTATTGTCTTGACTTGTCTTATTATATCTGCTAAAGATCCACGGTCCATGTACTCAAATACCAGAGAGATAGCTCCATTGTGATAGAAAGAGTGGTAGCAAACTACAACATGGGAACACTGTGAGGCTTGATTTATTTTCAGCTCCTGCACAATCTGTTTACGGATTTCCTCTTGTATATTCATCTGGATTACCTGTATGGAATTAAGTCTATGAGTTTACCAGATTGAAGCATGAAGAGTAATATTCTATTAATGGGTTTGTTGGAGCCTGATTGCAGTGTATTTTGCAAACTCAGAGACCATAAGATTGCAATATCCTATAAAATTTGGAGGGACATTACGAAAGAATTATAATAGGAATGTAATTAACTGGTTCGTTATATCTGTTTCTTCAAAAGACTTCAGAATGGGCACATTTCACATTATAAAATTGCGAGAAATTAAGAGAATGGAACTATTAATTACTAATCTAACAAGAATCGGACAACCCGTATATCTTAAATGCATACCTTCAAAGCAAACAACTTTCCAACCCATTTATGTCGAACCAGTTGAACAACACCGCCACTTCCCTTACCGATAACTTTGATGGTCTCAAGAT
Organism: Adenophora triphylla var. japonica; assembly: GCA_022495995.1. NCBI lineage: Eukaryota > Viridiplantae > Streptophyta > Magnoliopsida > Asterales > Campanulaceae > Adenophora > Adenophora triphylla. The sequence continues at coordinate 77,833 of JAFEMH010005480.1, read as the reverse complement.
CTTCCAACGAAAATTGAAGATCAGTTTCCTTATCATCGGAAAGCTGTCCAAGTAACCAATAATTCCTTATAAGTGGTCAAGTGTCAATTACAGCAATGAACCAATGCATGTATAGCAATTCTGAACATTATAAACTGCAAAGGTTAATGAGAGTGCATACAAATTACAGTAGGACCAGATTTGATCTATCGCAAGAATATAACTGTCAAATTGGCTAACCCAAAGCAAGCCTTTATTGGCATCATTCGTATGAAAGTCTCAACCCTAAACCCTCCAATATTAATATCGAAGTACGAATTCAACAAACTAGAGTATAGAAACAAGAAGGGGATAACAACTTACAACAGATTCATTTTCCTCTGAGACTACCAGAAACTCTAAATTCTAGAAGGAAGTGCATTCAGAAGTTGTTAAACCTTAATTTTTGATTGGTCAGAAGACAAACTAAACAGTTCAACACACTGACATAGTAAGAAACCTGGGGAGCTTTCATTTGTAGAAGCAAATGCATTCAGAAGTCATAAAATTCTCTTTTCAGTGACAAAAAGTATTCATCGATAGACTAACAGCCAAACACCATGGTGAACCTGCATCTATCTACCTTCAGGAAAAAATCATTTGAGTAGGACGGTGATTTGTTGATTCGAGGTTAAGAAGAAAAGGTCCCATAGACTTAAGAGTAGCAAGTAGGATGGTGGAATTGGTTTCCAAGGTCGGATCAATAATCAGTGCCTAAATGAACAAGAATAAAACTAAATGAAAATAATTAGAAGCAAAAGGACCAAGACTCCATACATTTGAGTATTGTTTCTCTCTCGCAGGTGATGGAAGTAACAGATTCATGCTATGACCAAATTCACACCAAGGAATAACCAAGTACACATGGCATCATAGGCATAGGCAAGTACTAAGTACTTAAGAAGAGTGAAATTCTCAAGGGTATATAGCACATCAATAGTCGACTTCTTGATATGCATCTTCAAAATGCAGGCGACAAAGTTCAAAAACTGAATAGCTCATATAGCAATTGAATTTGCAGAACTCTTTCAGCTAATATCTAAGTGATGATCAATTAGTCAAGTAATTCACAACCAAAAGCTTTTAAAAGTTCAACCACCATCTGTAAAAAAATAAATATTCAAATCTAAGTGTTCCATCTATTGTGATTTCACATTACTAATGAATATCTTGGGGGTGACTAAACTAAACAAAAGGGGGAAGAGCCGGGTCTAGCTCAAGGATAAGTGCATATGTGAATCATAAATTTAAGCCAAACATAAAAATCCTCAAGTAGAGAAAATAATTTCATAACCTATAGAATACCACAACACAATTGCTACTTCCCTTTGTCACTGTCCAAATAGTCATTTGGTACTAACTGATATTGGCTTCTGATGCAGATTTCAATGTTGCATTGTGTTGCATCGGATGTGTCCCAGTATTTTCTCCCTTTCATTCCTGCTTCTGGATGAGGCTTATTTTGCTTCCGGTCTACACTCATTTTCTCCTGCAACAACAGAGAAAAGCTATCATTAAGATTGGACATTTGGGATTTATCAAAATTCAAAAAGTTTGTAAATTAGAATCCGTTTGTTTCACGTAAAATATCTTACGCATACAGAGAGTATAGAGCTTCGGATTTCCGATCCTTCCATGTTGGAACAGAACTGTAGCTATCGTCACCACCACGCAAACTTCCAAAAGCTCTTCAACATTACTATAATAGCCCCGTACTATCTAGATATCAGACACCAGACTGAAGCATCAATTTAATGAATAATATCTCCAGCCTTCTGCTACAACATGTAAGATCCTGTAGGGTGTAGCGACAACATTGAAAATTCACGATCCAACCTACAGATTGATATAATTTGGGGAGTGCGAAGTCTCCACCACATGGAGCACAAGAAGTAATATCTTGAAAGCAAAACATAACAACATCAAACTATAAATGTAATCACATTGCAAGGGCACCAAATAAACTCAATTGCCCTCTCCTCGCCCCCTTGCACACGAACATGAAAAAGAGGATTTCATCAACAGCAAGTCAGCAACAGAACATAATTGGCTTCCACTCCAGATTTACCCTAAATTAAAACCCTAATTTTGAAATTGAAACTAAACCCTAAAATTAAGGATGGGTAGATGCGATTACTAACCTCGTTAATGGCAGCAACAACAACAACAACAACAACAAAGCCTTAGTCCCAAAATAATTTGGGGTCGGCTAACATGAATCCTCATATGTCATCGAGAAAAAAAATAAAATAAAATAATAAAATAAATAAATAAATTAAAAAAAAAAAAAATCAACCCCCCACATGGATTTTTGCCCTCCACTCCGGCCTCTTCAACACCATACTTTCATCCACTCCAAGTAAATTCATATCATTTTCAATTACTCTAATCCAAGTTTGTTTGGGTCTTCCCCTACCCCTCGCCATTTTATCATTTCTCCACTATTCCGGCCTCCTAACCGGTGCATCACTCGGTCTCCTTCTCACATGTCCAAACCACCGTAGACGATTTTCCCTCATTTTATCCTCAATGGGCGCAACTCCTACTTTACCTCTGATCACCTCATTCCCCAATCGATCCTTTCTTGTATGACCGCACATCCATCGAAGCATACGCATCTCCGCCACATTCATCTTATGCACGTGACACTGTTTCACGGCCCAACATTCAGTGCCGTAAAGCAATGCCGGCCTAATTGCCGTGCGGTAGAATTTTCCCTTTAATCTATTGGGCATGCGGCTATCACATAGAAACCCTGTAGCACTCTTCCACTTCAACCAACCTGCTTTAATCCTATAAGCCACATCTCCATCTAATTCTCCATCCTTTTGGATAATGGATCCAAGATAGCGGAAAAACTCAGAAGCTTGGATAATATTTCCATCAAATGTGATCGCCCCTGCCTCCCTACTTCCAACTCTGCTAAACTTACACTCCAAATATTCAGTCTTGCTTCTGCTTAATCGAAAACCTCGAGATTCCAAAGTGTGTCTCCACAACTCCAATTTACTTTCAACACCCTCTCTTGTCTCATCAATCAGCACAATATCATCTGCGAACAACATGCACTTTGGTATATCATCTTGGACTGACCTCGTCAATTCGTCCATTATCAAATAAAAAAGAAAGGAGCTAAGTGCGGAACCTTGATGCATTCCAATCTTTATAGGGAACTCTTCAGTCTTCCCAATACTAGTCTGTACACAAGTACTAACTCCATTATACATGTCCTTGATAATATCAATATATTTCTTTGAAATACCCTTCTTAGCTAATGCCCACCAAAGTACCTCTCTTGGAACTTTATCATACGCCTTCTCCAAATCAATGAAAACCATATGCAAATCTTTCTTTTGATCCCGATATTTCTCCATGGTTTGTCTCATAAGATATATTGCCTGCATAGTCGATCTTCCCGGCATAAACCCAAATTGGTTATCCGAAATATCCACAATTTTTCTCAGCCTTTGTGCAATCACTCTTTCCCAAAGTTTCATAGTATGGCTCATTAGTTTGATCCCCCGATAGTTGGCACAATCTTGGACATCACCTTTATTCTTATACAAAGGGATCAGAGTACTCTTCCGCCACTCCAATGGCATTGTGTTAACTCTCCATATCTTGTTAAATAGCGTTGTTAACCAATCTACTCCCCTCTCCTCGAAACATCTCCAAACCTCAATTGGTATACCATCCGGTCCAACGGATTTCTTCAATCTCATCTTTTTCATTGCCATTTCCACTTCACTGTTTCAAATTCTCCGCATAAAATCTCGATTAACCATACTCGAAGAGATATTTAAATCTCCAACATCCTGCTCTTGACCGCCATTGAACAAGTTATCAAAGTACGAACTCCATCTATCTTTTATCTCTTTATCCCCGACTAAAACTCTTTGGTCTACATCCTTCACACATTTAACCGTCCCAATATCTCGTGTCCTCTTATCCCTCATACGAGCGAGTCTGTAGATGTCCTTTTCCCCTTCTTTTGTATCCAACTTATTATAAAGTTTCTGATTCACCTTTGCTCTTGCGTCTCTTACTGCTTTCTTAGCATCTCTTCTAGCTTCCTTATACTTCTCATAGTTCTCGTCGCTCCTACATTTCCCCAATAATTTGTAGCATTCTCGCTTGCCCTTTATTACTTGTTTTACTTCCTCGTTCCACCATGATGTGTCCTTACTTGGTGGCCCATTTCCTCTAGATTCTCCAAGGACTTCTTTCGCCACCTCCTTTATGGTATGTACCATCTTAGTCCAAGTCGAATCTATATCCATATCCTCCATATTATCCGCCCAAATACCGGTATTGACCATCTTAGCTACAAATTTCGGTTGATTTTCCCCTTGAAGTCTCCACCACTTGATTCTAGGGTCTACCTGTGATTTTCTCTTCCTCGAAATTCTCTTACTTCGAAAATCAAGTACCACCAGTCTATGTTGAGTTGCTGTGCTCTCACCAAGAACAACCTTGCAATCTGTATAACTCTTTCTACAAGTATTTCTTACTAAGAAGAAGTTAATCTGACTAGCATTACCTCCACTCCTATAGGACACCAAGTGAGATTCTCTCTTCTTGAACCAAGTGTTCATTATACTCAAGTCATATGCCTACGCAAAGTCCAGGATACTATTTCCTGCTTCATTCCTCTCTCCAAAACCAAAACCTCCATGTATGCTCTCAAAGCCATGTCGACTAGACCCCACATGTCCGTTCAGATCACCACCAATCACTAATTTCTCACCACTAGGTACTCGTTGCACTACCTCCTCCAAATCTTCCCAGAACACTTGTTTAATAGATGCATCCAACCCTACTTGTGGTGCATAGGCGGAAATAATAGTTATAATCTCATCACGTATCACCAGTTTAATGCCCATAATTCGATCACTCTTCCTGTACACTTCCACCACATCATTAATATACTCCTTATCAATAATGATACCCACTCCATTTCTACCCTTATCCTTTCCTGAGTACCAAAGCTTAAAATCCCAAGGCGATATTTCTTTTGCTTTCTCTCCAACCCACTTAGTTTCCTGTAGACACATTATGTGAATCTTCCTCCTCCTCATAACTTCCACCACCTCTGCTGATCTCCCTGTCAATGATCCAATGTTCCAAGTTCCAAAGCGCATCCCACTACCCTTACACCTACCATGGACTAGCTTCTTTACCCGCACTCCTCCGCAATGCGGGAACCCTTGCATATTTGACACCACCCACGTGCGAAGAGATGGTGCGTCGCTTCCGGGCGACGACCTAGCAACCTTTGCATACTTAGCACTACACCCAGGTCTTTGAAGTGTAGCGCACCCTTGCATATTTGACACCACCCCCGGGCGAAGAGATGGCGCGTCGCTTTCGGGCGACGACCTAGCAACCTTTGCATACTTATCACTACACCCAGGTCTTTGAAGTGTAGCGCGTCGCTGCTGAGGAAACGCCCCAACGATATTCATATTTCGATTCATGTCATGTTAATGTGACAAAATTTTTACGCTGGCTGTCACATGCCTACCGCAACCCTCGCCCTTTATCCTGACTTGGGACAGGCAAGGATAAATCCTTGGTGGGTTTAACCTCGTTAATGGCAGAAAGTAAATTAATCGGCTTCTACTCCAGATTCAATCACGCTTGTTGTTGCACCACCAGGTCCACGACGGAGATAGCGATGGCGCAGTAAGAACGACGAAAAGGCAAAAGAGCGATGGGCAGTCTGTACTAGCTCAAAACCATTGACCCCATTAAATCGACGAGCGATTATGGGTAGTCCGAGTCGAGTTGCTAGAGAGAGAGAGGTGGGGAGGGGATAAAGGCGTTTAGAGAGAAAGAAACGGGATGAAAAAGAAAGGGGATTGGCCACCATTCTTTGGTTGCCACAAATTTGTTGGGAATTCTAATATTTTCATCTTGTTTGATCTTTTAGGAAAAACTGTACTGAATTCAAGTGTTGATGGGTCATGAGTATGGTGGTCTGAGGATCACTCAGAAAGCAAATGTAGATAGAATCAGCAGCTTGCCGGACGATGTTATTTCCCTAATTCTCTCCCTCCTTCCAACGAAATGGGCAGTTGGAACAAGCATTCTATCAAAGAGATGGAAGTACCTTTGGACCTCTATCACTTTTATGGACTTTAAAAACCATACTGATAATCTTGGGAATTATAATGCCGTGGAATTTACTAATTTTGTTGGTCATGTGTTTCGAAGTTGCAATCCCAAGCACATCAAGAAACCGATTACGCATTTTCCTTGGTTCGGGGCCGATGAATCTAGTATTATAACTTGGATAGATGAATGGATTAAGCATGAAATCGCAGTCGGATCTCTCTGTTTACAACTTTCCTTTGAAGGTATTCAGTTGCACAACTCTTACAGTTTTGACAATAGGTGATTGTTATGACTATGATCCAGAAGTTGTTTGGTTTAATCTACCGTCTCTGAAAGTCCTTCACATCAATGGGAGATTCAACCGCTTTATGGAGAATCTTATTAGTAATTGTCTTGCACTTGAAGATTTAACTCTAGGTGGATCTAATGTATGGTATATGGCCAATACTTTCAAGGTATCTGCACCTACTTTGAAGACTCTGCGGTTACAACTAATTCAAAACTGTATTGCCAATTATTCTCGCGATATTACCGTAGAATCCCCGAATCTTGAATACCTCCATTTTAGTGAGCTTTTCATTGATTATAAGATTAAGGGAATTTTCTCATCGCTGGTTAAGGCATATGTGAATATTGGAAATATTTCTATGGGTCATCTCTGTTGGGATTGGATCCTAAACTGCAAGGAAGGAAGCGACGGAGGAGTTTCTGCGGGGGAGAGCGGCCGCGCTCGGGGTGGAGAGCGACCGCGCTCGTTGGTCAAAATTGGGGCTGGAACTTCGGCAAAGGAGGGCGACCGCGCTGCAGGGGTGCGCGGCCGCGCTGGCGTCGGGGAAGTGTTTTCCTAATCTGATTTTGTTTCCTATTTTATTTAGATCTCTTCCTTGACTGAGCTAGGTTCCTTGTATAAACTATATAAGCATAATTTCGGCCTAGAACATATTGTAGCAACATATTAGAGAGGTGTCTAATACATATTGTCTTGGCAATTGCCCCCGGACGTAGTTCACGAGTTGGTGAATGAACCGGGTAAACAACTCTTGTGTTCTTGTGTGTGATTGTTTCTTTCTTGTACGTGTGGGTGTGTGGATTTCTTTGTTTTGATTGCAACGGGGGAGCACCAATTTCACAACAACTGGTATCAGAGCTTTGGTTCGGAGGATTCAAAATCTTTTCATTAGTTGATTAATTTTGAATCGCGTTCTTGGGAATTTTGGTGAAGCAGTCAAGATGAAGAACACAATCGAGAAATTCAACGGTGTGAATTTCACGTTTTGGAAGACAAGGATTGAAGACTACCTTTATTGTAAGGATCTTCATGGACCCTTGAAGGCGAAGCCCGAAGACATGTCACAAGGAGATTGGGAGACGTTGGATCGGAAGGCGTTAGGAGCGGTAAGGAGTGCCCCAACCGACGACGTTGCACGGAACGCTATGGAGGCCAAGACAACGGTGGAGTTGCTACAAACGCTGTCGGACATGTATGAGAAGCCGTCGAATATCAATAAGGTGCATTTGATAAAGAGGTTTGCGAATGCGAAGATGTCGAGGGGCAGATGCGGCAAGTCATATCGGCAATTTCAAAGGTATGGTGGCCCAATTGAAAAGTGTTGATATTACTTTCTCCGATGAAGTGCTAGCTTGTTTTCTACTCAAATCATTGCCTGATAGTTGGGAGGTTACTGTCACAACGATTAGTACGTCGAAAAACAAAGATTGGTGTATACGGAGGTTAGAGATCTCATCCTTCAAGAGGAGTTGCGAAGGAAAGAGAAAAGGGGAGAATCGTCCGTAGATGGGGCTGCACTTAGGGTGGAGAGAAATAGGGGGAGACCTAAGGGGAAAAAGGTCAAGTGCTACAATTGTGGTGAATTGGGGCATATCAGTTATGACTGTCCGGGAAAAGGTGGTGGTGCGCACGTGGTGGATGATGGTGGTGATGTATTAATCCTAGGGGAGGAGCAGTCGGGTGAAGATTGGGTGTTGGATTCTGGAGCTTCTTGTCATGCTAGTGGGGATGCAGAACCAATGAAGCGATACAAAACCGGAGATTTTGGGGTTCTCTATCTTGGTGATGGTCAACCATTGAAGATCAAAGGTAAGGGGGACGTAATGATGAAGACACCTAATGGAGCTGTTTTACAACTACACGACGTGATGCATGTTCCGGATTTGAGGAGGAGAGTGATTTCTGTGGGACAACTTGACAGTGAAGGGTATGGTGTTTCTTTCATTGGTGGGTCTTGGGAAGTCACAAAAGGGGCTAAGGTGTTGGCTCATGGGGTTAAGGGGAAGATGTTGTATTCTACCTACAATATCGATGTTCGTTCCGGTGGGAGCAAGAGGCTTAAGAACCGGCCTGTTGGTGTGAAAAGGGGAGACATCAAGAAACGGTATGTTGGGGAGGACACAAAGTTGATCAACGCGGTGTGGATGTCCAAGGGCCCTAACAGAGAGCGGTTTCAGACCAAGAACAGTCGATGCAAGAAACAAGGTGTGTCCAAGTTTCAAGGGGAGGCATTGCGAGGAAGGTGGGTCTGGAGGGAGAAGGCGAAGTTAGACTTGCGGGGAGAAATCAAGGTAGAAGCTGATTTGGGGAGGCAAGAACGATCTAACACGGAGAGGTTGAAACGTCGCTTGGTTTCAACTCGCCTTAGTACTTGAGGAGAGGTGCGGTAGTGTCAAGCCAATATGGAGGAGGGGGAATGTGTTCGAAGGTCTTTACTCCGTGGTGGGAGTTAATGGGTGATTTTATGTTTATTGGTTTAGTCTCCGGTGGGAGATTGTTGGGATTGGATCCTAAACTGCAAGGAAGGAAGCGACGGAGGAGTTTCTGTGGGGGAGAGCGGCCGCGCTCGGGGTGGAGAGCGACCGCGCTCGTTGGTCAAAATTGGGGCTGGAACTTCGGCAAAGGAGGGCGACCGCGCTGCAGGGGTGCGCGGCCGCGCTGGCGTCGGGGAAGTGTTTTCCTAATCTGATTTTGTTTCCTATTTTATTTAGATCTCTTCCTTGACTGAGCTAGGTTCCTTGTATAAACTATATAAGCATAATTTCGGCCTAGAACATATTGTAGCAACATATTAGAGAGGTGTCTAATACATATTGGCTTGGCAATTGCCCCCGGACGTAGTTCACGAGTTGGTGAATGAACCGGGTAAACAACTCTTGTGTTCTTGTGTGTGATTGTTTCTTTCTTGTACGTGTGGGTGTGTGGATTTCTTTGTTTTGATTGCAACGGGGGAGCACCAATTTCACAACAACTGGTATCAGAGCTTTGGTTCGGAGGATTCAAAATCTTTTCATTAGTTGATTAATTTTGAATCGCGTTCTTGGGAATTTTGGTGAAGCAGTCAAGATGAAGAACACAATGTGTGAGTTTGTCTAATTACTCTTTTCCAAAGCATATATTTCTCTTTTCATTGTCTTAGATAAATTATCTTACCCCTTCACAAAGTTATGTGTTTCTTGTTTTGTGTCTTTTTCTGTCCTTTGTATTCTGTATAACTTTTTTGAACAATACAGAAACCTCCTCGCCGTTGGACCCTGCCCAATTTCCCTTCTTTGACATACCTGGAGGTCATTTCTTGTGATAATCGTTTCTGGGCTATGCTCCTTAAATTTATTAGTAGAACACCAAGCTTGGAAGTTTTATCTTTAGAGCAGGTATCTATTGTTTCATACTCTTCTTTAATTATTGTGGTCCTTGCTAGTTATTGAAGTTTGACATTTTCCTTTTAATTCTTGATGAAGGGCAAGGGCGGATATGATTATGTGAGAGATGATGGATATGATTTGGCTGAACCAAAGGTTGTACCCAAGTGTGTGGGTCACCACCTTGGAGTAATCAAAATTGAAGGGTTTAAGGGGAGAAAACACGAACTACAACTTCTCAAGTATTTTCTAGGCAATGGCAATGTCTTAAAGACACTCTCAGTCAATCGCCAAGGACTTAAACAAGAAGAAGAGATAATGTTCGTTGGGCAACTACAGGAATTTTCAAGGGCTTCAAAAGACTGTAAGATCAAATTCCATTCCATTGACCATTTCATTCCTTCATTTTTTTTCCACCGAACCAAACGGCCCCTTAAACTTAAAGACTGTGTCTTTCTTGAAGTTTTTAAAACACGTATGTGGTATGTTTCGTACAATGTTTGGTAGAATATTCACAAAAGGATGCTATTGATGTTACTGAATTGTTCCTAGTTTTGATGCTTTTGAAATATTATATTAAGCTCCCCATATTTGAATTTGTACTGTGTTCTATTAAATAGTGTTTTTCATCATTTCCAATTGAGCTAAAGACTTGTTATTTTTTTTTTGGCTTGGGGATATGATGGAGTAAAGCAAAATGGCTAACTAAACTGTTTGCGCTTCTTTGTTATGTAACAACAGTCGGTCCATGCAATTTTTGACGCAATTTCCAAATGAGTCATCCGAAAACAGCCTTTATGCTTTAATACATGAGCAAGACTGTGTATATCTGACCCCTTTTATCCCATCATTGGTGGGAGCTCGTGGCATTGGGTTAATGTTGTTGTTGTTGTTCTATTAAATAGTGTATGCTTGTGAAATAATTTGTTAAACCGTTAGATCAATTGTTTTAGAGAAGATATGGACTCGGGTTAAGGGGCCTGAGCAATATTCTTAGACTGTTGTTGTTGTTGGCAACAACTGATAGCAGAGTCACCAGAAATAAAATGCACATGTTTGCAATCTTACCCTTTGCGGATCAAACGGACACCGGTGAATGGTGATCAAGTCATTTCAACGACGGGTGGACTTGTGGTCAAGTTGTTTCGCCTTTTTCTTTTTTTTCTAAAGAAAAATACTTCCCCCGTCTTGAATGTTTGTCCCACTTTAAATTTAATGGCCAACTCAATTTAATTTTGACCACAATTTTATGTAAATCTAGATATCTATATACAATTCTAAAAACTGTTATTGATAGTATTTCTAATGGTGAAACAATAACAAATTCCCATAAGATTGAGACGATATTAACTTCTTATCGCTCTTCTATCTTACCAAGTTACTTCATCAACTCATCCGGGGTCAATGGAAGGTGGCAATGTTGTATGTTCTTGCAAATACTGTATTATGCAATTATCCGTAAATGTGTATGCCCGTCCCGTCGGGGAAATAGCACTTTACGGCAATAAATTTACATGAAGTAGCAATTTAGATCCTAAAGTTTTATTTTTTTAGAATTTAGTACACTATGTTCACACTTTGTTGCAATTCAAGGCAAAAATGGATGACATTTGTTAAAGTTAACGAAATAGACAAAAAGTGTAACGAGTGTCTTATAAATTTACATTTTCCCCCCAAAGTTTAATAATTTTATGAAAATATGTTGTAATAATAATTCTAATAAAAATATCATTATTAAATAATAACATATAAATAATTTTGAACAATTAATATAATACATATAAAATAGAGGAACATTAGGAAAGATAAAAATATTTTTGAATGATTTTTATTTACAGATTTCATAAAATTATACTAATTTGCTATAAAAAATTACATATTTTTAAAGAAAATTTATATTGATTTTCTAAAATAAAAAAATTAATATCCTCAACAATAAAATATAACTTTTTTTTCTAGCATAAAAATAATACTCTTTAAAAAACAATTTCTCCGAATTTCTCAAACAATCTAACTGCCACATTGAAAAAATAAAACCATTATTTCTCAATAGCTTCCCTCTCCCTTCCCCCAAGCCATCGCCTCCCTAATTGTCCGCGTAAAAAATTACTGAATCCACCTTTTAATAAGAGAAAAGAAAAAAATGGGAATACACATTCGGAAAAGGATGATGAATCGATGAAAACTGTATCATCTCATGGATCAATGGACTCCATTAATACTTTTAATTGTCTAGCAGGCGAGACGCAGCCAGAGGAGCCGACCTAAGAGGACATCTGGGATTCACTAATCAAGGCCATAGCTCAGCAATATCGAGCTTCAAAGGGGAAAGCCCTTGCCAAGGATTAAAGGTTAAATGGCTAGCAATCCAGTCAAACAATCTTTTGAACAATATATATATAAATATATATATATATATATATATATATATATATATATATATATATATATATATATATATATATATATATATATATATATATATAACGTATTTTCTGGGATGGAGGGAGAATAATTTTCTTAAGAATGTAATAAAAATTGATATTTTTCTCTTTTAAGAATTGGTTGAAGAGAGAAAAGAGTTGGGTTAAATAAATGGGTAGATGGTGGAAAGTTTGGGTTTATGTAAAATGAGTTGGAATAATGTAGTTTGGATTGGATGTTTAGAGTTAAGTATGTGGGGGGTCATTCAATATAATAATAAAAAAAGATGTTCCAAAATGGAATGGGGACTTTCTAATGGGACTACCTAAATGACAAAATGGGTAAGGTTTTTTTGGGACAGGGAGAGTATATTATATTAATTTTATTTATATATATTTTTAATATCATTTATATGTTATTATTTAATAATATTTTATTTATGAATTTATTGTTATAGTTTTTTTTATTATTATGAAACTTCAGGGGCTGAAATGCGATTTTGAAAGATGCTCGTTCTTTTTTTCGTCTATTTTGTTAGCTTTCGTCAAGTGTCATCCATTTTTGCATTGTAATGTAACAAAGTGTGAACATATTGTACTAAATTGCAAAAACTGAAACTTTAACTTCTACATTGCAACTTCTTGTGAATTTAGTGGCAGTAAAGTACTATTTCCCCTATACTCGTCAGTCAAACGACACCAAAATAAGCTACTATTTCCCATATACTCGTCAGTCAAACGACACCAAAATAAGCTACTATTTCCCCTATACTCGAGTGTGTTTCTGCAAAGTCAAAGTGCCTAATGTTTCAAAGTGTCGATCACTCATACCGGGATTTATAAACATTTAAAGGGGTACTCTAACACTTGTTAATAAGTGATGTATTAAAAAGTGTCATTGTCTATGTTACAAAATTCTAGATCTTATCCTGCCTCAATGATGTGGAACATCTGAACATAATCAAGAAGTCCAAAGGATAATGAACCTGCAAGTGCATGGAGACATCAGGAATATTCTAACGGTCATTACATTGAATAACAACTTTTGTTTTATTTTCTTTTCTCATTCTGATTCATAGTATTCATATGTCGTAGATGCCTATATAAAGGGGTTCAAAGTAGTAGAGTGGGGAGATCCATTATCAAATTTATTAATAAACTTGGTATTATCCAATTCTCTTTCAAAGTCTCTAATATACAGATTCTTTGGTTATATTTATCGGGATTTGTTCGTGTAACAATTCCTTTGTTCTTCGAGTCTCGCTCGTGCAGCGATTCTTAGTACGCTTCCGCATCAGTTGGTATCAGAGTAGGATTTGCCTGTTCTGGGGTTTTTATCGATGGTCGGTGCTATTCCAGCAGGAGGAAATGAAAATGAATCGTCAACGGCAGCAGGTACTCAACTTCAGAATGAACACTTAGATTGTATTGACCCAGGAGTTAGCGCAAACATGCATTCAAATGGCTCAAGTACAAGCAGCTTTGGAGATGGTGATTAATCGTCTTGATCGTATGAATGCCGCTAGACAAGATCAGCAGCTTGAACAGGGTGGGAGATTTGCTCCTAACCGTGCAACTGTCAACATAGAGCAACAACGAGAACGTGTCAATGACAACCTTCATAGAAATCATGTCTACGAAGATTCTTCATCTTATAATGATGCTCCATATCTTAATTTTGGCCGTGGAAATCAGATTCAAGGGGGTTTCAACGTAGGCAGCGAGGACATGAAGAATTCAAATTAAAGGTGGATGTTACATCCTTTAATGGGAACTTGGGTGTTGAAGATTTCTTAGACTGGATTGCTGAAATTGAGAGATTTTTTGACTACATGGAGATTCCTGAAGACCGTCAAGTCAAGTTAGTGGCTTACCGATTGAAGGGAGGTGCATCATCTTGGTGGGAGCAATTGCACAACATAAGGCGACGACAAAGGAAGCAGCCGGTGAGGACTTGGCCTAAAATGAAACGTCTTTTAATGGCTCACTTCTTACCGTTAGACTATAAGCAACATTTTTTTTCTCAATTCCAACATTGTACTCAAGGTACGCGAACTGTTCATGAGTATCATTCTGAGTTTCTTCGATTGTGTTCTCGTAACAATGTGTTAGAGACGGAGGGAAAACTTGTCTCTAGGTTTCTTGATGGGCTGAATTGGAGTGTGCGAGATGAGATTGGTATTCAACCAATTCTTATGCTTTCTGAAGCATACAATTTAGCGATGAAGGCTGTAGTCAGTTTGCAGACTAAGAAGAATGCTCGAGGTGACACATCTAAAAGAAACTTTGGGCCAAGTCGGTTTTATACAAAGGAGGTTCAAAAAGAGGAGCAAGAGGCCCCACTACAAGAAAGTTGGTTATTTACGACACTTATTTACGGCGGGTGACACGCGTCCGCTGTATATATTAGTTATATACGGCGGATGATACACGTCCGCCGTATATAACTAATATATACGGCGGTATACACAACTGCCGTATATATTTTTTATATACGGCGGCTCGAGCCGCTGTAAATACTTTATATACGTACATTTGACGTCTACGTATATGAGATTTAAGTTATATATGACAGTTGACACGCGTCCGCCGTAAATAGTACATTATATACGAAGGTGTATATGGCGGTGTATAATATCCGCCGTAAATGTTAATAAATACCGCGAACCCAAAATTTCCCACTCTCAGTTGGCGCAAAAAACCCTTGTTTCTCTCTCTCTCTCCTCTAGGGCAAAGACCGCCGTCGGTGATCATTGAAGCACAGCCGACCGTCGATCAACAACGAATCAGGTATACCCCTTTTCTGATTTTCTTTTAATTTCTTGGTTTTGTTGTTCTTGGTGGGTTCTTAACCTCCGTTGTTCGTGTTCTTGAAGCTATATACGGCGTATATAACAAATAAAAACTAGTTCATAACTGATTTGGTTGTTATTGTTCAATCTTCAGGTACCCAACATCTCGTCATCTTCAGGTACCCACCATCTCGTTGTCTGATGTATTTTCAGTTTGTGAATTTGAACTAGTTCATAACAGATTTGGTTGTCAGTAAATGTAGTTAATCGGTTTTTGTTGGATAGTGCTTGGATTTGAGAAAGTTTTGGTGTATGAAAGGGATTGTAGATTGATTAAACATATGTTGTGAACTCAAAAAGTTGATTAGAAGCCAGTTTATGCTTTTGTGACAGTTAAAAAAAGCAAATATATCTTTAGTTTCGATATATATTTAGCATTCACAACAAGGATAGTTTATAAGGAATACGGCCTGTGTGGATACGTTACATAGGTCAGTAGATAGCTAGATTTTGTGCATGCTGAGGCTGATCTGTGTGGTCTCACAGATGATAAGATGTTGAAATGGACTCCATCCAATTCTAAAAAGTCATTTAAACCAATACTTCTGTTTTTATGTCATCGTTGTCCGATGTAGTTTTTGCTTTAAAGTTTGATGCAATGTGTTTATCTAATTCCCTCCTGACTTTATTTTTGCCCTATGTTCGTTAAACTTGTCCTATTTCCTGCACTTTCTGGGAATTTGGTATGGTGTACAACATTAATTTGCTTGAATCGTTTGCTTTACAGATTCCTACAAGCAAGAACAAGAATAGGCAGTATAAAGAAGAATTGGAGGAGCACCTTATATCACTAGTTGCATCATTATTTGGTAAGTAGGCAAGTAAACAGTCTGTATTGTCTCTTGTATTTGTTGATGGTTCATGACTGAAAAATAGTGCATATTATATACCTATGAATTACTTAGAAGAAGAGACACAAAGTTGGATATTTCTATTAACTTATAGTACTATTTCAATTGCATGTTGCCTTCTGTGCTACCCAATATCTTTGGCTGTATTTTATTCATGCCTTTTTGGATTTCGGACATACTCTTTCATTGATCTTACAATCTTTTCCCGTTTCTTTTGCTTCAACCCTTCATAACCCCCCCTCTGACATGGCAAGGTCATGGTTCAAGTCATCCCACTTGCATTTGTTACCCAAAGTATTGTCGTTGCACATGTTAAAACTTGTTCGGTTTGTGATGCGCTCGTTAGGCATGATCAACACTCTACTTGTTTGGATATCTTATTTGTGAATGGATCTATAACCGGATTGCCATTTTATTTATATAAAATTGTTCTTATTGTTTATGGTTGCTATGTTTTGATTAGGGATTGGTAGTATAGGATCGGCTTATATGAAAAGTAGACTAGAGATGCATCTTTACCTGATCATTATTTTTATTCTAAAATTTGTGTCTCTCGGTTATAAATATAGGTTGTATTTTAACGTTAAAAATATCAAGTCATATATGGACAAAAGTTGGATTGATTTGGTTAACCGAATTTGAAATGAGTATATGTCTGAGATTGACAACTTCCTCGATTTTGCATTCTCAAAAAAGTCTGTTGGTGCTAAAGAAATATATTGTCCTTGTAAAAAATGCGCAAATCGTTACCAAAAAGACCGTGCAACCGTGAAATCACATTGTATTGAAGTGGGATTTCAAAAAGATTACAAGAATTGGACTAGGCATGGGGAAGAGTACATTTCGGCGTATAAGAATGATAATAATGATAGGAAAACTGAAGATGGCATTGAAATTGAATTGGGCGTGCAAGATTATATGAGGCGAATGGTACATGAAGGGATGGGTATGCCGGATAGTAACCAGCCAGGAATTGAAGAAATCGTACAATCAGATGCATCCACCGCAAAGTTTCTTAGACTTTTGAGAGATGCTGATCAAGCCTTGTGGGAAGGGTGTGATAAGTTTACAGTACTCTCATTTATTGTAGAACTTATGCACTGGAAGGCTAATTATCGAGTGGCCGATAAGGTATTTACTTCTTTATTAAAAAATTTCATTAGGGCATTGCCTCAGTCAGCAAAAGTGCCAAGTTCCTATCGTGAGGCGTACAAGATGACTGCAGATTTGGGTTTCAGTTATAAAACATGGGACGCGTGCATTAATCATTGTATGTTGTTTCGAAATGAAACTGAAAAACTTACTAAATGTGAAATTTGTGGAGCCTCTAGATATAAGCAACAAGAAGAAGGGGGTAGCGGTGAAGGTGCGAAAACAAGTGGCAAGAATAAACTTCCCAAGCAGGTAGCGATGAAGAAAGTATGGTATTTTCCCTTAAAGACAAGGTTGCAAAGGTTGTATTGGTCATCTAAGACCGCGACACTCGTGAGATGGCATACCGAGAAAAGAATAGACGATGGTGTGCTGAGGCATCCTGCAGACTCTCGTGCGTGGAAGGGATTCGATGAACGTTATCCATTATTTTCAAGTGAAATTCGGAATGTTAGATTGGGATTAGCATCTGACGGATTTAATCCTTTCAGAACAATGACTATATCTCACAGTACTTGGCCGGTTGTGCTTATGCCATATAATCTTCCACCTTGGTTATGCATGAAACAGTAATATTTCTTCTTGTCGGTGCTTACTCAAGGCCCAAAAGGGCTGGGTAACAAGATAGATGTGTATCTCCAACCGTTAATTGATGAGTTGAAGGAATTGTGGGAAGATGGTATATCAACTTATGATGCATCAAGGAACGAGTTGTTTACTTTACGAGCTTCACTATTATGGACAATAAATGACTTTCCTGCATATGCAATGTTGTCTGGATGGAGCACTAAAGGTGAATATGCTTTCCCTTGTTGTAATGTGAGACCTCAAGCACGATGGTTGGATCATGGTGGCAAGTATTGTTATATTGGTCATCGACACTTCTTGCCTAGGAGTCATGCTTTTCGTAAGGATAAAAGCTCTTTTGATGGTACTCATGAAGTGAGAGATAAGCCCAAGTTATGGTATGGAACAAGATTGCTTAAACAAGTTGAAAATATGGAAACAGAGTATAAAATAGAAGATGTTATTAAAAAGAGGAAAAGAGAAGAGGGTGAGAAGCAACAAGACAAGTTGGAGAAGAGAAATGTTCCTAAGTTGTGTCACAATTGGAAAAAGAGGAGTATCTTCTTTGAGTTGCCATATTGGGCAAATAATCATGTTCGTCATAATCTTGATGTTATGCACATTGAAAAAAATGTATGTGATAATGTGCTACATACTCTGTTAGGTACTGCGGGGAAATCAAAAGATAATGAGAAAGCAAGAAGAGACCTAAAAGAGATGAACATTCGGAAACCATTGCATCTACAAATGCTTCCATCTCGCAAGAAATTATGCCTCCGGCTCAGTTCACAATGAGTAAGAAGCATAAAGACACATTCTTGAAAGTTCTAAAGGGAGTCAAAGTCCCTGATGGCTACTCGTCAAACATATCTCGTTGTGTACATCTAGAGGAAAGAACTATTTGGGGTCTTAAGAGCCATGATAGTCATATTTTGCTCCAACAACTACTCCCTTTAGCTGTTCAAAAAGCATTACCTACTTCTGTTGTAAAAGCCATCATTGAGTTGGCAAATTTCTTTAGGAAATTATCCTCAAAGGTGAATACACTTGCTGATCTCGAAAAGATACAAGATCGGATGGCTGTCACACTATGCGCTCTCGAGAAAATATTCCCACCAGCTTTCTTTGATGTTATGGAGCACTTGCCAGTGCATTTAGTCGAGGAGGCCTTGCTAGCAGGCCCAATACAATTTCGTTGGATGTATCCGGTAGAGAGGTACATCCATATTAAATTTACTTTGAAAAAAGTTAAATTCCTTTTTACATCTGATTTAGCATAAGTAAATGTTTTTGTAGGTTTCTACTTACATTAAAATTATATGTTCGAAATCGAGCACACCCCGAGGCCTCCATAGCTAAGGCAATTGTGGCTGAAGAATGCATGACTTTTTGTACACAATATTTGGATGACATTGAGACAAAGTCCAATCGTCCTAGAAGAAATGATGATGAAGGTGACGAGTTAGGCTGCTTTATAGGAAAAGAAGAGGTAATTACCCTTGATTACATCACACGAGTACAAGCGCATAGATATGTACTTTTCAATACTGAAGATGTTGAACAATACCTAGAGTAAGTGATTCCTTACATGAGGCTTACATTCCTTATATCTTTTATATTTTAAATTAATACTTAATTCATATTTCCAATATGCTCAGAATGCATCGTGCACATTTGAGGGAGACACTACCTCGTAATCAACGACATCTTATAGAGAAAGAACATAATGATAAGTTTGTTAGCTGGTTTAAGGATTATGTAAGTATGAAACCACTTTCATATGATACTTTCAATTTATTGTTTTAAATATTTTCTTATTAAAATTTATTTTTTATAAAAGGTATGCACGACGAAAGATGTAGTGCCCGAAAGAATTAAAAGTCTTGCATTGGGTCCTCATATGGATGCGAGATGGTTTAAGTCTTAAATAATAAATGGTTTTCGATTTCGAGTGAAGGATGTCAATAGACTGACGAAAACTCAAAATAGTTGAGTCATGCTAAATGCAAGTGTGACAAGTTTTGCAAGCCAAAAGGATAATAATCCCATTGTAGGGGATGTTAACTTCTATGGGGAGTTGATTGAGATCCTTGAAATTCGTTATAGCAACTCAATAAGATTTGTATTGTTTAAATGTGATTGGGTTGATAACCGGACAGGTAAGATGGAGGATGAGCAAAAATTTACTCTTGTAAACTTCAATCACAAGTTGTATAAGGATAATCGAGTTGGTGATGAACCATTCAAATTAGCATCTCAAGCTGAGCAAGTTTGGTATGTTAAAGATCCTATAGAAAGTGATTGGAAAGATGTGATGAGGATTACACCAAGAGATAGTTTTGACATATATTCAAATGATGATAAACAAGTTTCAGATTCGATTCCACAATTGGTACCATTTGCTCACAAGATCTGGATGAAAATGTTGCTAACGAAGAAGCATCGTGGGTGCGAGAGGGAGTTGATGAGGTCGAGAATAACCTCCTATATTCATTCATTGCACCAAATTCCAAGTAGTTTCACTCATGTTCATTGCAGTTAGAAAAACATGGATTCCATTCCAAGGTTCTATAAGCGTGTATTTTACTGCATATGTGTTAATAAGTAACAGGTTTATGTACATATGCCGAGGAGTATTTACAACTACAGTTTTGCAATTTCATGTCAAACATAACAGAGTACATTCTCCCTGCATTGTTTTATGAAGTTTTTTTTTGCCAGATATGCTGCCAAGGAAGGAATTAACAGGTGAGGGCTCAAGAAAGAAAGGAAGAGGGCTAGCAAAATCAACAAAAAAATGGGGTAAAGAAAAACTAAATATAATATGGAATGAATTTGGACAACCCGTTGGTGGGGAACATGCAAAACTAGCTACTCAGCTGTGATATTTTGTAAGAAATGGGGAACATTTCCCATTAACTAGAGAATGGCATCAGATGGAATGTGCAGTTCTAGATCACGTATGGAGAGACGTTCTAGTAAGTTGTAATCCATATTCCTTACATAAATCTCACACTTACTTGATTATTTTTTCTTGGCTTTAGTTTTGTATTCTAGTAAGTAGTCAAAAGTCTTATGATTCTCTAACAATTGTTCTTTTTCTTTGTTGAATTGTATATATGATAATACCAATGCGCCTCCAGAGTATGAGCAAGTTATGCAACTAGCTCTCAATAAACAATGGCGAGACTGGAAATATCAGGTGAGACAAGCATATAATAAGTATGCAACAGACGACTTTATTTACTTGTAATATGTATTTGTTTAGATCTCATTTGCTTACTATGCAATTTTACTCACATTTATGATTATGACTTTGTAATATGGAAATGTCAGGTGAAATGTATGTATAATATGTATGAATCCGACGAGGAGCGATTGGCTCACCCACCCCATGCGTGTGTTGCTAATCAATGGGCTGAACTTGTTGCAATGTGGAGTACAGAAAATGCTCGGGTATATTTCAAATTAATCTCAATCTATTATCGTGAATGTCTTATATAAGTAGTCAAATTAATACGAATATTATCTTTTTTTTCCCAGGAATTATCACTAATAAATCAAGCGAATCGAGCAAATCAAGAGTGCCTGAACAGGACTGGAAAAAAGTCGCATTGCTCTATCATAAAAGAGGTTTATCATCGTTCAATTTAGTTCTCAGTTGTCAATTAATGCTTCTTTTTGTATCGTATATGAATATTTTTTTTTGGTCAAATGATTCTATTATAAATGGTAGAGAGGAGATGAGGGATTACCAACTGATCTCGTTAGCGTGTTCATAGCTACGCGCACGGATAAAAGTGGTCAGGCTGCAGATGAAACCACCTCTCGTATGATCGTAAGTTAAAGTTTCAACCTTTTCTGTTTCAGTTTTGTTCTTGTATAGAATAATATTTCCATTTCTAACTTCATTTTCATAATATTAATTAAAGTTAAAACAATTATATTGAACATGTTGTTTTTTGTTACAGTTAACGTTAAATAATGCAATTGAAGAGCTACCAGAGGAGGAACAAAACTCTCCCAGCAAG
Organism: Adenophora triphylla var. japonica; assembly: GCA_022495995.1. Classification (NCBI taxonomy): domain Eukaryota; kingdom Viridiplantae; phylum Streptophyta; class Magnoliopsida; order Asterales; family Campanulaceae; genus Adenophora; species Adenophora triphylla. Next base: position 56,171 of record JAFEMH010005480.1, on the reverse strand, counting down.
CGAGAACAAATATTCACAAATCTTATGGGAAATGATGACCATGGGAGAGTGCGCTGTATGGGACAAGGTCTTACCAAAACTAGGGTGTTTGGTAAAGCCTCAACTTCTCAAAGTGCTTCTGCAGCCCGTATTGCTGAACTTGAGGAGACGGTGTCATCCATCAAATCAGAATTTCAAAAGCAACTTGAGGATCAACGCCAACAGATAGAAGATTTGAAATGTTGTTTTATGCAACAACATGGAAATGGCAGTAATGAATAGGCGGTGGTATGTTTTCTCAAAGTTCTTGATCCGATTCTATCCATGATGAACTATCACTGTTGTGTTTCTTGCAATTTGCTCCCCTCCCTTGTATTATTAACAAGTAGTGCACATCTAACATTTTTGACTACACTTTTTGGATCAGCAGTCCATGGACTTGATGACTTGGTTGTTGGAGATGTTGTGCACTTATCCATTGGTGACTAAATTTCAGTTGATGATGGAATATTTGTATCAGGATGCAGCTTGTTGATTGTAAACATTGATATTGTGTTGTATATATTGAGTTTTGGATACATGCAACTATCTTTTTTGTGTTAATGGTAATTATGTTGATATTGTGTTGTATATATATTTACAAAGCCTAGTTATTTTATATACGGGTTGAATTTGGTTTCTGCGGGTGTATTTTTGGTTATATACAGGTTGCATTTGTGTGTGTACAGGTTGCATTTGGTTTTTGCGGGTGTATTTTTGGGGAAAGTGAATTATATAGAGCTGGTTGGAAAAAAATATCTAGTTATTTACGGCGGATTTTTGAAACTGCCGTAAATAGGTCATTGGACGACTCGTCCCCAAAGGGGGACGAGGGAATCTGGGTGGGGTGCAAATGGGACGACTCGTGCTCTAATGGACGACTCGTCTCATACCTAGTTATTTACGTCGGTTCCCTACATCCGCCGTATATAAGTATAATGGATGACTCGTCCCCAAAGGGGGACGAGGGAATCTAGGTGGGGTGAAATGGGACGATTCATGCTCTCTTGGACGACTCGTCTATTATATACGGCGGATCTACACCGCCGTATATAAATTTTCATTATATACGGCGGTTATATACCGCCGTATAAAGCTTCCTCAAATACGCCTATTATACATACGGTGTATTTGTATTTCATTATATACGGCAGTCCATAAGCCGCCGTATTTGTACTCAATTATATACGGTGGTTGTATTTCCTCCGTATATAGTATTTACGGCGGATATCCCGCCGTAAATACTATATACGGCGATGCTTTATACGGTGCACTATATACGGTGGAAAGTCAGCCGTAAATGATATATACGGCGGCTCACGTACTATATACGGCGGTTAAAATCTTGTATATAAGACTGTTTCCTGTAGTGCTCGAAGTGTTAATGACCGCTAGGACAAGAAACCGACAGTGGATAGTCGAGGAACACCTAAGGTAGCAAATGCTAGACAACCTCCGCATTCAACTCCTAATCCTTATCAAAAGTTTATGGGAGACAAGTGTTATAGATGTGGAAAGCCTGGACATCACTCAAATAATTTTCCTAATAGGCGGCCCGTGAATTTAATGGAGCATACAAACAAGGAAAATGATATAGAAGACGTGGCTTATGGAGGAGAATCTGATAAGGGATATGAAGAAGAGAATATGTCATCTACATTTGTGGTGCGTCGGTTGCTACTTTCACCCAAGAAAGAGGAGGATACTTAGCGCCACAAGCTCTTTCGTACCAGGTGCCGAATTTTCAATAAACGTTTTAATGTTGTTTTAGATAGCGGTAGTTCTGAAAATATCATATCTAAGCAACTAGTAGAGCAATTGAATTTGTCGGTTGAGAAACATCCTGAACTATATAAAATTGGTTGGATTAAGGATGTGGAGATAGTTAGGGTGGCTAACAGATGTCGAGTACCCTTAACAATTGGACCTTATTATGATACTGTCATTTGTGATGTGGTAGAGATGGATGCATGTCATATCTTATTAGGTTGACCTTGGCAATTTGATATTGATGATGTCCATATTTGTAAAGATAACATTCAAAGGTTTATGTGGGAAGGAAAAAGGATTACTTTGACTCCTTATGTTGAAGGGCCTAAGATGGAAGAATCTAATACTAGCAAGGAAGTATTTTTTGTGACTAAAAATGGAGCAGAATTCTTAGCAGATGTAAAGCACTCAACTGAGATGATATCCTTAGTAATGAAAGGCGTTCTCACTATGGAAATTAAGGGTGACTATCCTCCAAAAGTTCGTGAGTTGTTAGAAGAGTTTAAAGACGTGATGCCGGATGAGCTACCATCGGGTTTACCTCCCATGAGAGGAATCCAACATGCCATCGACTTCGTTCCTGGAGCGAGTCTGCCTAACTTACCTCACTATCGGATGAATCCAAAGGAGAGTGCAGCATTGCGCGAAATTGTGGATGATCTATTAAAGAAGGGGTCCATTCAAGTAAGTGTGAGTCCATGTGTTGTACCAGCTTTACTAACGACCAAGAAGGATGGCTCTTGGCGGATGTGCATTGATAGTAGAGCTATCAATAAAATTATGCTACGATATAGCTTTCCTATACCTAGATTGGAGGATATGCTTGATTGTCTGTCAGAAGCATGTGTTTACTTGAAGATTGATCTAAGGAGTGGGTACCATCAGATCCGTATTCGACCAGGTGATGAATGGAAGATGACCTTTAAAACCAAAGAAGGGTTGTATGAATGGTTGGTGATGCCCTTTGGGTTATCCAATGCACCAAGCACCTTTATGAGACTGATGAATGAAGTTTTGAAGCCTTTTATTGGAAAATTTGTTGTGGTCTATTTTAATGATATTTTAATCTATAGTGCCAATGAAGGGGAGCATATTGGGCATCTACGCCAAGTGCTTCAAGTTTTGCAGGCCAATAAGATATATGTCAATTTGAAGAAATGTGACTTAATGGCAGCTAGTCTTGTTTTCTTGGGTTTTATTGTGGGAAAAGATGACATTCGGGTTGATGATTCAAAAATTAAAGCTATTCAGGAGTGGCCTACTCTAAAGACAGTGACTGATGTTCGTAGCTTTCATGGTAATTTGCCGACCTTTTACAGAAGGTTCATTCAAAATTTCAGTTCAATTGTGGCTCCGTTAACAAATTGCTTGAAGAAAGGAAATTTTCATTGGGGGTCTGAACAACGACATAGTTTTGAGGAGATTAAGGAAAAGCTGACTATTGCACCATGTCTAGCGCTACCGAGTTTTGAAAAGTTATTTGTGGTGGAGTGTGATGCTTGTGGAATCGGCATAGGAGCATTGTTGTCTCAAGAAGGAAGACCGGTGGCTTTCTTTAGCGAAAAGCTAAGTGATGCATGTCAGAAATGGTCTACTTATGAGCAGGAATTGTATGCAGTGGTGCGAGCTTTAAGGCATTGGGAGCATTATTTGATTCCAAATCAGTTTGTGCTATATACTGATCAACAGGCGTCGAAGTATCTTAATAGTCAGAAGCAGACTAACAAGATGCATACTCGATGGGTGGCGTATCTACATCAATTTCCCTTTATTTTGAAGCAAAAATCTGGACAACAAAATAAAGTGGCAGATGCATTGAGTAGGAGAGCAACTTTGCTAGTTACGATGCATAGTGATATTGTGGGATTTGAAGTTATCAAAGATTTGTATGAAGCAGATGATGATTTTAAGGAGATATGGGTTGTGTGTAAGACCAAAGCCACACAAAATGATTTTCACATCTATGACGGTTATCTCTTTAATGGTAATTGTCTGTGCATCCCTCGTGTTTCTTTACGAGAAAAGTTAATTCGTGACTTGTATGGAGGAGGTCTTAGTGGGAATTTGGTCATTGATAAGAATATCTCTAGTCTTGAGTCTCGTTATTTTTTGCCTCAGTTAAAGAAAGATTTGCGCGGGTTTGTCCGCAAGCATTATACTTGTCAATGAATGTGCGCTCGCCCGAAAAATTCGGAAGTTTGAAAAAAAGGAGTCGCCACGCCATGCTTAGAGGTGCACTTTGAAAAACCTTTTGAAAGAGAGTGGGTTCGGGGGTCAGGTTACGTGTTGGGAAGAACCGAGAGTTCACTCAACACGCCTCGTCCGTAGACGAGTCTTTCTAATCTAGACATCCAAATAATTCAAAGAGATTGTGCAAACAAAGATAATAGACAAATGCGATAATCATGAATTTTATTGAATAAGAGAGATCATTACAACTTGTAGACCAATTGTCCGGGAGGCCACATCCCTTTACATCAACAAGAAACAGATTACAAGAGAAAACAGGTCCTCTACAAAGGATCACATCTGTCGCGTGACATAGGACTCCCTTGTCCCAATATGTCGCGTGACATCAATGGTCACCTTGCAGAGGCTCACAATCAAACAGATCACTAAATCTCCAGATGAATCAAACAAAACCAGATCTAGGAACTGAACAACATAATCATGAAACTAAAAGCTAAAACAACTGAACAAAATAAGCTACAACTGAAATATGGTCCCTGCAGATGGTCACGACATGTCGCGTGACACAGGTCTCCTCATGTCCAAATGTGTCGCGTGACATATGTTTACCATCTGCAGGTACCTCACAAACTGAAATGCAGATCTAGCAAATACACAACAATTATATCAGAAACAGTAAGAACAATACGAATTAAACACAAATCAATCAAAGGAGTGTGGATATGGGAGATCCACACTCCCTTGATGTCCAAATTGTAAATCCAAGCAAATCACATCATAATCAAGCAATTGGACTCAAGTATAAGCTATTTAAACAGAGAGATTGCATTTGCCACTTGATAATTCGAGGCAGAAGGAGCCTGATTATCAAGTGGAGAAGGAGAGAGAGTAATTAAATAAATAAATGAGAGAGAGAGAAGAGGAGAGAGTGTTACCCTTGTAGTCCTCAACTCTTACACCAAGTTAGGTGTAGGAGCCTTCAATTCAACTTTGAGATGGAGATCTGAGCACGAACTGAGAGCTGAATTCAGGGGCTTCAAGTGTATAGGGAAGTAGAGAGGGAATTGGGTTGAAGAGAGGTGAGAGGTGAGGGAATTGAAGGGGAATTGGGTGGTTTTGGTATGAGAGAGAGAGAGAGAGAGAGTTTCTGGTGTAATTTAGGCAGAGTAGCTTTAGGGAGGTGAAATTCGGATCCAAAACTGAGAGGGGTAGGGTCTTATTTATAGCTGCAGCCTATGGTCACTTTGTGTCGCACGACGTAAGGTAACCACTTTCCATGCTTCGAGTTGTCGCGTGACACAAGGTGAACATAACTGTTTTTGGTGCCAAAAGTGATTCTGGAACCTTCCTAGGTAATACCCAAAAAGTCCAAAACAGTTTTATTCTCTCTAGGTCCTTTAACTTGAGCAAAGTACAAAAAAGTACTTCCTTCGCGAGAAACATATGAAATGTTTCCGGAAGTCTCGGGATGGACCGGGAATTTACCAAAATGCCCCTAAATGCCATTTTATTACTTAAAATGATTCTGGAAAGGTCGCGAATTTGGATTGGCGTACTTAAAGAGCCCCTCGGCAACGTCACTTATGGAAGAAGTGAGGTTGTCGATAAAATAAGACCCAATCCCAATGAGCGGCTGGGGAAATGAAGCGGAGGGCTAGACGGTGAGCTGGGGAAAAGGATGGCTGGACCTTTTTGGAAAAGGATTCCTACGTATCCCGGGGAGGGAATCAAGCCAAATCGTAGTTCAGACTATTAGGGGAGATCTGATCCAAAGAGACTATTATGAGGCGTCTGCACAGTGGGGAGGAAGCTTTTGAGGCGTACCGAACACAGTGGAGAGACTGTTTTGAGGCGTACGAACACAGTGGAAGACCGCTGAGGCGTACGAACACAGTGGAGAGACTGTTTTGAGGCGTCGAACTGGTGGGGAGACTGTTTGAGGCGTCCGAACCCGATGGAGAGACTGTTTGAGGCGTACGAACACAGTGGAGAGAGCTGTTTTGAGGCATACCGAACACAGTGAGAGACTATTTTGAGGCGTGAACTGGTGGAGAGACTTGTTTTGGGCGTCTCGAACACAGTGGAGAGAGACTTGTTTGAGGCATCTCGAACACAGTGGAAGAGCTTTTGAGGCGTCCGAACACAGTGGAGAGGCTGTTTTGAGGCGTCTCGAACACAGTGGAAGAGCTGTTTTGAGGCGTACTGAACACAGTGGAGAAGCTTGTTTGAGGCGTCTGAACCTGGTGGAGAGACTGTTTTGAGGCGTCTGAACCTGGAATCTGGAATCTGGAATCTGGAATCTGTAGCTGCCGGAGGGGTTGATGCTGTTGTTTGTGCTGCTGGGGATATGTGTAGCTGCCGGAGGGTCCTATGCTACTATCTGCTGAAAAGGACTCTTGCTTGCTGGGCAGCGAATTCTTGCTTTGGCGGTGGGACTCTCTGTGTTTGACTGCTGGCTCTGATCTGGGACCATAATCACTGTGACGGGGGTTCTTGCTGGGTAGCGGGACTTTGTTGACACTTCGGTGACGGGACTCTGGCTTGCTGGGCAGCGGAAATTATCGACGGTTCGGCTCTTGTGTCTCTAGCTTTGCTTGGTAAGCCGGGGACTTCGCTTGCTGGGCAGCGACTCTTATTGACGGCTGGCGGTGGGGCTTATGGCTTTTGACATGCTCTGGGAGATTCAGGTAGGCGCGGACTTTTCCGTCTCAGTTCTGCTTTGAGGGGCAATCTTTTGGATTTGCTCATTTAACTGTTGTACCTGCAGGGGAAAAGCGACACTCGAAACACTATAGTCTAATTATGCTAGCTTGTTAGCAAAGGTTAAACTATGTTAGCTTGTGTGCATGAGTCTGTTCGATCTGGGAGCGAGAGAAAGGTGTACAATTTATTGTATTGAAAGGTTGGCTTTGCCGAAATTATTCATAAGTTTTTGGAATTGCTTTTCGGGGTAATTGTGTATAGTGGTACATATGGTGGGGAAAGGTCCTCTCCCGTGCAGTAACATATGGGTACAAGGTGTATTGCAGCGATGACGAGTTAAAGAGTGTCACAGAAACCACTTGCAGGACCTTGAGGCTTCCTGATGCAGACCAAGTATGTCGCCCGACACTATGTGTCTGCCTGTCAGGTTATGTCGCACAACTAGACGAGGCTCGTAACAGGGCCCATTTAAAATCAGTTCCGGCCCTAATCTGCAGGTCATTGCTTTTTCAACAAAAGGGCACTAGAAGTCTCAGCTTGGCAAACAGGCGACTTCTGCAACAAGGGTTGGAACTTTAAATCATCATGGGGCAATATAACGAGGAAATAGCTTCTCGGGAACATCAATTTCGCCAGGACTTTATCGGGGTTTCACAATTTCACCAAAAGCATCATGGGAAAATCATTGACAAGCGATATGGTATGCCGTGCCTCTGGCCTCTGAAGAACTGGAGAGTAGATTGGGATTTGCTCCGAGCAGCTTCGCATTTTTGGGACTCGGAGAGGCATGTGCTTACTTTCTCATATAATGATCTGACGCCAACCATGGAGGATTTCAGGGCATTGACGCGCTTGAGTGAGGTGGCAACTGTGGCATTCCCTCGAGACAGGCGGCCGGTTGTGGAAGCCGGTTATCGATTTCTTGTGCTGCCCAGGTAGATCAGGTTGCTCCCATGGTTCTGAACAGTGAGTTTGTAGACTTGACCCGGATGGCTCGGCTGCGGTCTTCTCGTCCGGCTCTGTTCAATCTCTCTACTTCACTAGATATGTATGTATTGTTTACAATGTCAGCCTACTACTTCTGCGGTCATGTCGGAGTCTGCTCAGGTGCGCTACTGGAGGTTGTCAGACAGCTTAGGGGTGACCGAGGCGTGGATCTTTCTCAAATTCGGTTCGGCCAAGGGGAGATGGACATCGTACCCCTGCTATTAGCTGAGACTTATCACGGCCTTGATAGACTAGCCGGAGGATCTGATTTCATGGGCGCGGGCAGCCCCACTCTGCTATCTTTATGGCTTTCTGAGAGACTGTTCTTGATTGGGCCATTACCGGAGGGTCAAACAGCGATGCCTTGGGTGACCAGACAAAGCGGTGCGAGGACGCGGCGGTGATAGTTGGCAGGTGAGATTGACACAATACGAGACTACTGATCTGAACTTCTGGATTCCAGCATGGGGACTAAGGACCATGAGAGACATTCAGGACGGGTCGGTGGTAGTCAGACTACCAGGGTTGCATGTGTCTTTGTTCTGTATCCCTTCACTGGTAAGCAGGCAATATCGGTACCCTCAGTAGACTATCAGGGCTTTGAGAGAGAGACTGATGACCGATGCTATTTCGATGGTCATGACCGAGCCCCAGACTGTGCACTTCTTAAGCAGATCTTTCTTGGAGGGTTTTCTTCCCACACGGATGCTTCTTCGTCAGGCCAGAGGGTTTACATTCTTGACCACGGAGTATCTGAATTGGTATGAAGAGCAACAAGGTCACGTGCAGCTGGTGATAGAGGCTCACCGCAGGGAATACTTAGGAGCAGAATACCCATCCAGTCGGTCTTTTCGAGATGCAGAAGCCAGAGGGAATCCAGATTATGTTACCGGCGATGCTGCTGAGGATTACTGAAAACGGGAGATACGGAGAGCTGCTCTGAGGGATGATCCAGAGGTGAGTGCTCGCAGAGAGGCCTTGCGACAAGAGAGAGCTGCCAGGGTTGCATTGAGGGAGACTGGCCTAATCGAACCACCGACACGCAGTATACCAGAGCTGGGGCGAGCTCAGACCGACTTATTCGACATTCCTAGGCCAAAGACCTCCCGGGGACCAAGGAAGAGGAAAGACAAGGGGTACGAGTTCGGGAGCGGGAATGAGCTTCTAGACACTTTTCTGAGAGATGGAAGACTCTTTATTTTTCTTTCGCTTGCCCTTTGGAATAGAAATTTATTTGAACAGAATTTGAGTATCCTTTAATTACCTTAATGCAGACAAAACATATGTTGAAATTTTATTTCCTTCTTTTTTTTTATTCGCAGCAGGTTATTTGAATCAAAAGTAGGCCGTGCATGAACTCATCAAAAAGGATATTAACTCCAAATAAACCTTTGAAAAAGCTTTAGAACTGTAATCAAAACACATTTTGGCAAGATAAACAACTTTGCAGCATTTTAGACCGAACCACAAGTGGTTGCCTACGTTCCCCTTTTGTAAGAGAACTAAGGGGCTCAGGTCTCCGTAGTTCGACTCAATCAACTTTTGGTGCTTAAGAAAGGGGAAGGCAGAAGGGGGACATGGTGCGACCCTGTTTTTTACCTAGACCGCCTTATTAGGGTTTTCGGCCTAGCTGGGTATATTCTTTTAGCACCGGGCGCGTCCCTTATTTTTGCATGGACTGTCTTTTTAGAGGTTTTCAGTCTCATCTGGGACAATTTTATTGCGCCTTTATTTTCATTTCTTTTTTTTTTTTATATATTATTTTGATGTCTTTACAGAGGGGAAAAGACTCAATTACACATAATACCTCCGCAACTTATCTCCGTTGATGGGTTGCAAAAAGAGGTTACCATCTAGATCCGCTAGCTGCATTGCTCCTCCGGAGAATATCTTCTTTACTAGAAACGGTCCAACCCAAACAGGTGCCCATTTACCCAACGCACTGCCCTGATTTGCGTGCTTCATCTTGAGAACCAAATCACCGACTTTGATGTCTCTGGGCTTTACTTTCTTGTCAAAAGCACGGGCCATTCTTCTACGGTATGCCCGATTATGCTCCATGGCCTTTAATCTGCGTTTCATCTAACAGAGCCAATTCATTATATCGACTTTGGAGCCAATCAATCTCATTCACCTCATTCTCAAGTAACACCCTGAGGGATGGAATTTCTAACTCGATGGGCATAACCGCCTCCATTCCGTAGGTCAAAGCGTAAGGGGTTGCACCGGTAGCCGTTCGAATAGAAGTGCGGTAGCCCCATAATGCTAAATGCAGCTTCTCTGGCCAATCCCTTCCTTGTTCGGCCATCTTCTTAATGATCCTTTCCAGGTTCTTATTAGCAGCCTCAACAGCACCATTTGTCTGAGGTCTGTATGGCGAAGACTTGTGACGCTTGACCCTGTATTCAGTAAGCAGGCGATCAGTTTCTCCCTCGAAATGGGTTCCATTGTCAGAAATAATCTCATTTGGGACTCCGTAGCGGCAGAAGATCTGTTCTTTTATGAAGCGAGCCACTTTCTTAGCTGTGAGCACTTTGTAAGATGCAGCTTCTACCCATTTTGTGAAGTAGTCCACAGCAACCAAAACGAATGAGTGCCCATTGCTCCCGTATGGAGTTATCTTCCCAATGACGTCAATACCCCATGTTGCGAAGGGCCAGGGAGTTGTCATACAGTAGAGATCATGAGGAGGGATATGGTTCAAGTTGGAGAATCACTGGCATTTGTCACAGGTTCGCACAAATTGAATACAATCGGTTTCCATAGTAATCCAGATGTAGCCCAGTCTGATGATTCTATGAATAAGAGATCTAGCGTTCATATGAGGTCCGCAGGCACCGTTATGAACATCTTCCATTACTCTTTGGGCCTTTTCCTTGCTGATACAGAGTAGGAGAGGGCAACCTTCTCTTTTCTTCCACAGTTCATTGCCGAGTATGACGTACTGAGCTGATAGCCTTTTCAAAGCTTGCAGACTCTTGGCATGAATACCCTTTAGGTCTCCTTCTTTATCAACGGGGAAAGATGTTTCACCATGCTTGAGATATTGAAAAATCTGACTGTGCCACGGCTCATTGACGGTTTCGACCTCTATTTCACAACAGTATGCAGGGTTTTCTCGCCTACCGACCCTGAATAGTTTGATCGACTTTCCTTCTGGGATTTCTACCAAAGAAGCTAGGGTGGCCAGGGCATCAGCAAATCTGTTCTTGTCTCGCGGTAGGAATTGAAATGACACTTCCTTGAACTGACCGACGAGCTCTATAATGTAAGCATGGTATTTTTGGAGGCATGGGTCTGAGGTTTTCCATCTGTTAGCAGCCTGATTGATTATCAATTGAGAATCACCGAACACTTCCAATTCTTCCACATGTCGCTCAAGGGCAGCTTCTAGATCGGCTATACAAGCTTCGTACTCGGCCGCATTGTTGGTAACCGAAAAAATCAACTTGATAGTAATGGGGGTATGCATATCGTTCGGGTCTACCAGTACCATCCTGATGCCATTTCCTCTTTTGTTTGCCGCCCCATCGAAGAAAAACTGCCATCGATTGCCATTTTCTATAACGAGAATCCCTTCGTCTGGAAACTGGAGATACGGTCCTCGGGATTCTGTACTGGGGAAATCAACCAATTGATCTGCCAGAGCTTGTCCCTTGATTGACTTCCGGATCACATACTTGATATCGAACTCAGCCAAAAAGAAGGTCCACTTCGTCAGTCTGGTGGAAATGTTTCCTCTATCACCTTGAAACAAATATCTGATCGGGTCCATCTTGGAGACCAAGTGCACTGTGTGAGATAACATATAGTGCTTCAATTTTCCGACCACCCATACCAAAGCTGCGCATGTCTTCTCGAGGGCAGAGTAATTCAACTCACTTCCTTGGAATTTACGACTGACGAAATATATGGCATTCTCGATCTTAGAATCCTTCTTCTCTTGCGCTAGCATGGCTCCGATAGCTGTGTCTGTGACCGTCAGATATAGAAGTAAAGGCTTGTCTCTGTGAGGTGGGCAGAGAATAGGAGGATTAACAAGGTAAGCTTTGATTCTCTCGAAAGCTAGTTGGCATTCCTCATTCCAAACCACTTCCTGATTCTTCTTCAATAGCTTAAAGATTGGCTCACACATAGAGGTCAGCTGGTTGATGAATCTGCTGATGTACTGTAAACGGCCCATGAAACCTTTCACTTCAGAGACAGTTCTGGGTGGCTTCATCTCGACAATCGCTTTAACCTTTCTGGGATCTACCTCAATGCCTCGCTCTGTGACCATGTAGCCCAAAACTTTACCCCGGATAACCCCAAAGGTACACTTGGCTTGGTTTAACCTCATAGAATGCTCCCGAAGTCTATTGAAGAACTTCCTTAAATCCGTGAAGTGTTGTCCATCCGACCCTTTCGAGTGAATAATCATATCGTCCACATACACTTCAATCTCCTTGTGGATCATGTCGTGAAACAGGGTGGTGATCGCTCTCGGTAGGTAGCCCCAAAGATTTTTCAACCCAAACGGCATCACAGTGTAACAATAAGTACCCCAAGGAGTGGTAAATGCCGTCTTGCTTTGATCTTCTTCTGCCATCTTAATCTGGTTATAGCCTGCGAAACCGTCGATAAAGGATTTGACTTCGTAGTTCGCGGTTGCATCTACCAGCATGTCAATGTTTGGCAAGGGGAAGTCATCTTTGGGACTGGCCTTGTTAAGATCCCGGAAGTCTACACAAACTCGAACCTTCCCATTGGCTTTTATGACCGTAACTATATTTGCCAGCCAAGTCGGATATTCAATCACCTTGATAAAACCCACCCGTAAGAGTTTCTCAATCTCTTCTTTGACTTGCAAGGACCACTCGTGCTTGATCCGCCTCAATTTCTGCTTTATTGGCTTAATCTCTGGATCCATGGGTATCCGGTGCTCTACAATAGAAGTATCCAACCCAGGCATGTCTTTGTAGGACCAGGCAAAGACGTCTACGAACTCTTTAAGCAATTCAATCAGGGCAACCTGCTCATCTCCGGAGAAGAAGCTACCAATTTGTGTTTCTTTGGGTTCTTCGGCTGTTCCCAGATTCACTGTTGTCAATACCTCATCGGCAGCTTGGGCCCGACTTTCCTTTTGTTCGCAAACCTGTTTTGAATTATTTTCTAAAGTTTGTTTATCCATTAGGTCTGCATTATCTTCAATTGAATCTGGCTTAATTATTTTTAAATCTTGATGATTAACTTTAGTTAAGCGTTCAATTGTTAGATTGGCAATCACGGGATACTCAGAAAGATCAATCATTTTATTCAGAGCATAGGGAAACACAGTGTTTACAACTTGAAGATGATCTTCTGTCGTGAGGACATCAGATCGATCGGAAGACTCAAATTCAATCACAAGAGACTCTGGGGACTGACTCAGGACACGGGGAACAGATTTAGACTTAGATGGATAAGGACGAGGTTTGAGCCCAAGCTTTTCGATCATAGTCTCCCTGTCTGCAACTGGTCCCTGAAATGAAGTCCAGTTCTGTAGCGGCTCCTCTGCGACGGTCTTTAAACCATTCAAATCTGCCACTAGCCCCTTTACAAACTCCAGCATGGCTACCACCTCACTATCAGAGGAAAAGTCAATCAAATCTCCGAGATCTTCAACAAGAACAAACCCTTCTGCAGGCAACTTCTCTGTAGACACACCATTCTCGGATTCGCGCGGCCCACGATTTTCAAACAATTCTGCCAAATCACCATCAATATCTAAAGGGTCCGCACCCCGGATTTTGTGCACGACAGAGTCATCCAGAGCGAGCTTCTCGAGCTGGTTTACGTAATTGGGTCCCCAGACATGGTAACTGTTCTCGTAGGTGGCGGTCACACCTGGCCTTTTGGGCGAACTGTCAAACATTTCTTTCACCGGGTTTTGGCTGCTGGCAAACTTCCGGATTGCTCTCATTCTATCTTCCATTTGGCTCAACTTTGGTTCGGGACAAACAAACATATCACCATCTTCTTTGACAAAATGCTTATTTAAGGACCAACTGTACGGGCGCATCTCGGGACTCTTATACCTCTTACCAGCTGCTGAGGTCATCCTTTCCTTAAAAGCTTCAGTCTTGTCGTACATATTATCTTCTTTCGTCACAGCGTACCCTAGGCCTAGCCTGTTCCTCTTGGCTTCTGGCATCACAAGGTGACACGGTCCCCGCCGACGTTTTCCCACCCTGCACTGGGATATAGCTCATGCCTCTCATCATTTTTAACACTGGAGGGATCTTGTCGGAGGAAGTCGTCAAGTCTATGGTGCAGACCTGTCCTTTGGGCTTCTCAATCATAAAACCGCTAAGCATCAAGTTCTCTTGGTCAAGTTTAATTTCCATCACTGGCAAGGTATTAGTGCTGGTTTCCCTGATCGTAACGCTATCACCATAAATGGTTGTCAGGATTCCGTCTTGCACAAACTTTAGACATTGGTGAAGAGTAGAGGCTACGCCTCCAATCTCATGAATCCAAGGTCTGCCCAATAGCGCCGAGAATGTGACCGGAATATCGATAACTTGAAAATCTACCATCAACTCTTTACCTCCAAACATCAAATTCAAAGAGATTATTCCCAATACTGCCCTAGACGTGGAATCATAGGCCTTTATGGTTTGATTGGATGGTTTAAGGTTCTGAGCATTGATATCCAACATACTCATCATTTTAGCAGGGAGCGCATTCATAGCCGACCCATTGTCTACCAACACATGGGGAATCCGTCGTCCTTCCAGGGGTACTGTGATGTGCAGGGATTCATTATGCTTTGCACCAAAAGCAGGCAGATCAAGATCCGTAAAAGTAATGATGTTCCCATATTGCGCAGTTCCGATCACCGACAGTGCTTCGTGCAGGGTGACATTGACAGAAACTTTTGTTTTGGACAAGGCTTCTTCTAACTTCAACTTATGAGGGTAGGAGGGTGTGAGGAGAGACCATAAGGAAATATCGGCTTGGGTTCTCTTCAGTTGTGTCAAGATTGGATCTTCCTGTACTTCTTCATCCCTGGTTGATCTGTATGGATTATGAGAAGACTGGGGATTTGCAACTGCAACAGCTTTACCTTTCCCGGATGGATCTATGTTATCTGCTCCCAACATTCTCCCGGACCGAGTCAACAAATTAATTTCTAAATCTTTTTCAACCACAAAATCTTTACTGGCTTCCTTGAGCTCTGTTAGCGAAATTGGAATGGGACGAGTGCTATAAGGCCATGCTGCCTGCCTTATCTCATTTATAGATAATGGTGCCTCTACATTAGCCGCTAGCCTGAGTTCCTCTAGAGAGATTGGAGAATCTCTAGGAATCACGGAGGACATAGTGGTGGCAATCACATGCTCTTCATAATCGTCAACATCAGCAGTATTATTCAAACCATAAAGATCATCAAGATACAAAACATAACAGAAATTATCTTTCATTTCACCAGAAAAAGGGATTACTGCAGTCACATTCTCATTACAACCAGCACTATCACTTTCAACTATCGACTTCTCAAGCTCTATTACATTAACAAAGTAGTCTTGGCCAAAATCCATGAGGTTCAAGGTGTTGTCGGGCAACGGGTTGTTGACGATATTAGGACGAGGGGATTTCTCAATTTTCTTCTCATCCACAAGCCCTTGAATGATTCTCTTGAGAGTGAGGCACATGTTGGTGGTGTGTCCTGGGAATTGGTGGAACCGACAATACTTACTTGTATCAAGGTTAGGATGGGGATTAGCAGGCCTGTAATTCTCCAGTGGCTTTATCATACCCGTCCTGAGCAATCCATTGTAGACTTCCTCTGTAGTCATACCCAAATCATCAAACTTTCTCTGTGGTCTTGGCTGGAATCTTCCACTATTAGAACCGTTATTACCCCCTCCTTGCAGGTTGTTAAAAATATTATCTTTCAATGTTTCCCTTCCTTTTGGTGCCATGGCTGAGACTGGGTTTGCTGTCCGATATCTGAAACCTCCACTACCGCTGTTTCCACTCACATTCGCATTCGGGGTTTGATTAAACAATTTATTTTCGCTTCTAGCTCCCATGCCGACCATCTCCCACAAGTCTGGATACCATCCTTTCCCAATGGCTTCTCTAAGTACCGGCTTCACACATGATAAGAAAATGTCCTTTTGGTCCTGGAGGGGGATTGGCTCCGATAACTCATTGAGCTTAGCATTCCAACGCTTGTAAAATTCTGTGATTGATTCATCCGCCTTCTAGATAGTTCCTACTAAATCATCCCGGGTAGTGCGCCATTCCAAGTTGCCTCTATATTTCTCCAGAAAGGTCTCCGTAATCTGGCTCCAAGTAGAGCGGCATTCTTGTTTCAGGGCTAAAAACCATGTAAGAGCTGGTCCTTTCAAAGTCAAGTGGAAGTGGGAAGACATGAACTCGGGCGTGCAACCCATCACGCCCATAGTCATCACATACGTATCTAGATGCGTTTTCGGACAAGCAGTACCATCAAAGTCCATTTTCGGCATCTTGAATTTGTAAGGCAAAGGTGTTACTTGGGCTGGATCCACCACTCTGAGACTGCTAGAACCAACAGTCAGTTTGTCTATCTGCTGCTGCATCTGTTTTAGTAAGGCCGTTACTTCTGGAGTTAGTCCTGAAATCTGGGGGATAGCGGGAGCCACTGTTGAGGAAGGTACGGGGAAATTGGAATTAGGCCCAACAGGCAAAGTGGCCAGTGGGAGACCGAGGGTGCTGGGAATGCCAAGATTACTGTCCAACAAACTAACAGAGCTAGGGATTCTGTTTCCATACATATCATAGCCATTAAACTGCATGCTGGGGTTCTGGGAACTGTACTGCGCTGACTGACCTCTGATTTGACCAAAAGAAGAGAAACCTGTACTAACACACGGAGCTGAATACGGAGTGGATCCATAAAGATGCTGAGTAAGGGTAGAACACACTGCTGGCTGAGGAAAACTGCTTTGGAGTTGAGACGGCTGATACTTCAGAACGCTGTCTTGGTAAATCTGATTTCCCGAGAGCCGGTATTGACCATTCTGCTGCACACCATACTGACCACCCTGATAGTATTCTGGATATACACTGAACTGAGGTTGGGAGTAACTGGCTCGAAACTGGGACCCGTACTGAACTTGTGGCATCGGAACATTGGGAGCCGGAGAAGAAGTGAGATCAAGGAAATTCACTGGATGACCGCCATTCTTGCTAGGACCTTGTTGAGCCACCTGATTATATGCTTGGGAAGAAGGGGGAGGAAACTTTCCTTGGACACTCGTGATCAATCCTGGAGATGACATTTGCTCGGGGCGCGGAACATAGCTTGTGGGAGGAGGCATAGCATTGTAACTGGTTGGAACAGGCTGGATAGGGGAAATAGCGGTCTCGTTGTTGCCCTCTTCAGTAATTTCCTCATAGGAACCATCCTCCCTACGGAGCATTGCTATCCCTCGGGCTCTCATGGCCTCCACGAAACTGTTATGGGCCTCTTCTTCTCGGATCTTAGCATTCTAAGCTGACATGCGGGCCTCACGCTCCCGGGTCAAAGCGGCTTCCAAGTTCAACCTCAACTCATCTGTAGACAAATCATTCAGGCTTGGCTGACTCATCGGACTTGAACCTCCAGCAGATTGAGCAACAAACAAATCTCCATTCCCTGCCATTTCTGATTCTTCACTGACTAAGGCTTCGGAAACTGCTAAAACTTCTCAGACAACCCGAACTAAACGAGCTCCCGGTACGGATGATCGACTCCAACTCGCCGTAGCTGAAAGGGGTATATATACGGGTTTATGTGGTAGGGAAAGGAAGAGGGAATACGGGAGAGGGAGAAGAAGCGGAGAGAACAGACTCACGCAAACAATTTATTTATCTTCAAGTATAAATCGGTGATTTAAATCCTAAGAACGGTTGGGAAAGGCTAATCCTTTATTTATGCTAACTATACCTTAGGGAAACCTAGGGACGCAACGTTCAAATTACACTAAATGTTTTGCATTTGAAATTAATAATAAGTAATGTTACCTAAATAAAACCTAACACGATGTGAGACGGACGAGTAGCCCCAATTTCTAGGGAAATTTGGGCAGCATAACGGGTATTCTCGGGGAATTTCCAAGAAAAATCCGGCATGATCTCTCGTCGGTGCATGGTGACAATGCGGCATGATCTCTCGTTTAGGACACGCCACGGAAGTGACATGTCCTCACGTGAAACCATGTTGCATTGGCAACATGCCCACAAGGTGCGGGGTTTTGAGGGAGGTAATAGAACTTATTTGGAAATTTCAAAAACAAACCATTTTGGTGTAGTTAAAATGTCATGTCAAAAAACCAACCGTGGGTAAGGTTATAGTGTGGTGCCACCTAAACGCGCTAGGGGGATAGGTTTGACATTAGGCGCTCAAACGTAGGCGAATATTATCACCGTCCGCGATGCCGTCCGTCTCACCCGAGGGTTCTAAAACTATGTGATATAGTGTGCGGATGACTATATTCTTTTATTTACAAAAACAAAAATTTTCATTTATTCATTTTATTTATTAAGAAAAAAGGAAGACACACACACATAACTCTCAAGGAAGAAAAGGAACAACAGTCAGCTGAGCAATCTCTTTATTGATTCAAGGGACTGCCCTCAAACCAGAACCTAAAGCCTGTCCAGTGACTAAACTTGTCGCGTGACACAGGACAGCAAACAAAGCTGTCGCACGACTAAGCAAGTCACTGAACCTTACTCCTGCAAAACTGAGATTAGCCCCTGCCTCTCGTTGGCAAGGGATGAAACCAACCAGCAAAGCAACAAGAGATAAACCACAAACAACAAACAACGGCATACAAATTGCAAGATCTCATAAAATGCATGTATCGCACATGATTATCAAGAATGCACATAGAATGAATACATTGGATGTCTAAACGAATGAAAGCATGACCCACTTAGTTTTGAAAAACAGGTTTTCAAAAATCATGTCCCCAGCGGAGTCGCCACTGAATGTGCGCTCGCCCGAAAAATTCGGAAGTTTGAAAAAAAGGAGTCACCACGCCATGCTTAGAGGTGCACTTTGAAAAACCTTTTGAAAGAGAGTGGGTTCGGGGGTCAGGTTACGTGTTGGGAAGAACCGAGAGTTCACCCAACACGCCTCGTCCGTAGACGAGTCTTTCTAATCTAGACATCCAAATAATTCAAAGAGATTGTGCAAACAAAGATAATAGACAAATGCGATAATCATGAATTTTATTGAATAAGAGAGATCATTACAACTTGTAGACCAATTGTCCGGGAGGCCACATCCCTTTACATCAACAAGAAACAGATTACAAGAGAAAACAGGTCCTCTGCAAAGGATCACATCTGTCGCGTGACATAGGACTCCCTTGTCCCAATATGTCGCGTGACATCAATGGTCACCTTGCAGAGGCTCACAATCAAACAGATCACCAAATCTCCAGATGAATCAAACAAAACCAGATCTAGGAACTGAACAACATAATCATGAAACTAAAAGCTAAAACAACTGAACAAAATAAGCTACAACTGAAATATGGTCCCTGCAGATGGTCACGACATGTCGCGTGACACAGGACTCCTCATGTCCAAATGTGTCGCGTGACATATGTTTACCATCTGCATGTACCTCACAAACTGAGATGCAGATCTAGCAAATACACAACAATTATATCAGAAATAGTAAGAACAATACGAATTAAACACGAATCAATCAAAGGAGTGTGGATATGGGAGATCCACACTCCCTTGATGTCCAAATTGCAAATCCAAGCAAATCACATCATAATCAAGCAATTAGACTCAAGTATAAGCTATTTAAACAGAGAGATTGCAGTTGCCACTTGATAATTTGAGGCAGAAGGAGCCCGATTATCAAGTGGAGAAGGAGAGAGAGTAATTAAACAAATAAATGAGAGAGAGAGAAGAGGAGAGAGTGTTACCCTTGTAGTCCTCAACTCTTACACCAAGTTAGGTGTAGGAGCCTTCAATTCAACTTTGAGATGAAGATCTGAGCACGAACTGAGAGCTGAATTCAGGGGCTTCAAGTGTATAGGGAAGTAGAGAGGGAATTGGGTTGAAGAGAGGTGAGAGGTGAGGGAATTGAAGGGGAATTGGGTGGTTTTGGTATGAGAGAGAGAGAGAGAGAGAGAGAGTTTCTGGTGTAATTTGGGTAGAGTAGCTTTAGGGAGGTGAAATTCGGATCCAAAACTGAGAGGGATAGGGTCTTATTTATAGCTGTAGCCTATGGTCACTTTGTGTCGCACGACGTAAGGTAACCACTTTCCATGCTTCGAGTTGTCGCGTGAAACAAGGTGACCATAACCGTTTTTGGTGCCAAAACTGATTCTAGAACCTTCCTAGGTAATACCCAAAAAGTTCAAAACAGTTTTATTCTCTCTAGGTCCTTTAACTCGAGCAAAGTACAAAAAAGTACTTCCTTCGCGAGAAACATATGAAATGTTTCCGAAAGTCTCGGGATGGACCGGGAATTTACCAAAACGCCCCTAAATGCCATTTTATTACTTAAAATGCATCTGGAAAGGTCGTGAATTTGGATTGGCGTACTTACAGTCAAGTAGCAAAAGGACAGTCTCAAAATACAGGTTTATAAACCACTTTGCCTGTACCAAATGGTATATGGGAGGACTTGTCGATGGATTTTGTTCTTGGTCTTCCGAAGACTTAACAAGGGGTGGATTCAGTGTTCGTTGTGGTAGACAGATTCTCTAAAATGGTGCACTTTATTCCATGTCGAAAAACTTCAGATGCTTCTCACATTGCTCAATTGTTTTTCCGTGAGGTTGTTCGTTTGCATGGGGTACCTATATCTATCACTTTTGATAGAGATACCAAATTCTTAAGTCATTTTTGGATAACTCTATGGAAGATGTTTGACACTTCTTTGAAGTTCAGTAGCACCGCGCATCCTCAAACAGACGGTCAAACAGAAAGTTGTCAATCGAACATTGGGTAATTTGATTCGTTGAATTTTCGGAGAACATCCAAGGCAGTGGGATCAAGCTCTTCCTCAAGCTGAGTTTGCATTTAATAGTGCGGTTCACAGTTCTACTGGTAAGTCTCTTTTCTCTATTGTGTATGTGCAAACTCCCTGTCATGCTGTGGATTTGGTAAAGCTTCCTAATGCTCCAGGATTTAGTGCAACTACAAGTAAAATGGCGAAAGAGTCGCAAGCCATTCAGGCAGAAGTAAAGGCAAAATTGGAGGCGACTAATGCTAAGTTCAAGGCTGCTGCAAATAAGCATCGTCGTGTTGCTGTGTTTGAAGAGGGGGACGAGGTAATGGTGTTCTTGCGTAGAGAAAGGTTTCCAATTGGGAAGTATCACAAGTTACAGCCAAAGAAGTTTGGACCTTACAAAGTTCTTAAGCGCATCAATGATAATGCCTATGTAGTGGATCTTCCTAATAATATGGGTATTTCTAAGACTTTCAAATGTGGCAGATCTTTCATTATTTCATCCTTCTTCCGATGTGCCTATGTATCCTGACATTACAGATGACTCGAGGGCGAGTTCTTCTCAAGTGGGAGGGACTGATGTGGAACATCTGAACGTAATCAAGAAATCCAAAGGATAAGAATTTGCAAGTGCATGGAGACATCAGGAATATTCCAACAGTCAATACATTGAACAACAACTTTTGTTTTATTTTCTTTTCTCATTCTGATTCGTAGTATTCATATGTCGTAGATGCCTATATAAAGGGGTTCAAGGTTGTAGAGTGGGGGGCATCCATTATCATATTTATTAATAAACTTGGTATTATCCAATTCTCTTTCAAAGTCTCTAATATACAGATTCTTTGGTTATATTTATCGGGATTTGTTCGTGTAACAATTCCTTTGTTCTTTGAGTCTCGCTCGTGCAGCGATTCTTAGTATGCTTCCGCATCACTCAATTTCAAGTGCAAGATCTTCTCCTGCCTCAATTTCGACATGAAGAGCGAGAAATCAAAGTTCTTGAGGTACAAATCAGATCTAGATCTCCCAATTTCCCAACTTACCTAGATCAATCATCATATAATGTCCATAAAGAAAAATCAAAATTCACTCCTCATCTTTTTTGGTTGGTGGGTTAAAATTTGAATTTTGGTCGGTGCGTAGTGATTTGGTGAATTACATTTGAGAAAAGAAGGTGGGGGAAATCTTAAAGGGTGGTTATTTAGATTGGGAAAGGAGCATTTACGTGTTAGATATTTGATAGGGTTAATTCTGTAAATATTACAGTTAAATTTGAAAATTTCAATTTAATTTTATGTTAAGTTATTAATACTCATTAGAAAAATTAAAAAATGAGTAGTATTTTGGTTAATTTTTCTAATAAAATTATAGTACGCATTATACATCAGTTGTTTCGGTATTACAAATGTCAAAATAATGTTGAGACCATAGTACGAGGGAAAAAAATAGTACGAGGGGCAAAAAAGCACTTCACTTTACTCAATTTACTTGTACAATGAGTGCACTTTGGGGGGTGAAGGTGAACTGATAAGTCTAGAGGGGGTGTTATGTTAATATTAACACTCTTTTGAGTGGGGACTTGTTAGTCTTTTTCAACATAACCGCGAGAAACAAAGCCGGATATATTATAGAAAAAATAGAACCAAATGTACCTGAATTCGAAATTTCAAACCGTCAATCAAGATTCAAGAAGGGTATTTCAACTTGGGTGAAGAGAATTTGAAAATTATACTATCCGCCATTGACGACGAGAGAAGCGTTCGAGAATTCAACCATTGACGACGAGGGTTTAAGGTCAATTCCTATTGATCTTTCTTTCTTTCATTTGGGTACATTTGTTCATTTTTCTATTCGTTTTCACCTCTAATTCAGGCCCTAACCCTCTCAGTTCGCCATTATTGGCCAATCATATTTTTGACCTAATGTAATGTGTACACTCCATGCCAAAGTGAATGTCCCTTTTTGTTCTTGATCAAGAACATAAATGGGACATTGATTTTGGGATGGAGGGAGTACATTTGATCATTCTACTTTAGATTTTTAGGGTTAGTGACTTATCTAAAGTATAATGATTGAATTTGGTTGCCACAATTTTGTTTGAAATTCTTACATATTCATCTTGTTTGATCTTTTAGGAAATACAGTTTGTGAATTCAAGTGTATTGATGGGTCTTGAGTATGATGGTCAAAGGATCATTCGAAAACAAAAGGTAGATAGGATCAGCAACTTACCTAATGAGCTGCTTTCCCACATTCTCTCCCAACTTCCAGCGAAATGGGCAGTTCAAACAAGCACTTTATCAAAGCGATGGAAGAAACTTTGGACCTATATCACTTGTCTCGACTTTAAAAACCATACAAGTAGTCTTCGGAATTATAATGCTGTGGATTTTACAAAATTTGTTGGTCATGTCTTCAGAAGTTGCAATCCTAAGAACATTCAAAAACTGATTCTGCATTTTCCTTGGTACGGGGTCGATGAATCTAGTGTTGTAACTTGGATAGATGAATGGATTAAGCACAAAGTCAATGAGGTGGATCTCTATGTTTACAAGTTTCCTTTGAGTGTATTCAATTGGCAGGCTCTTACAGTTTTGACATTAGGTAATTGTCAAAACTATGATGCAGAAGTTGTTTCGTTAAATTTACCGTTTCTGAAAGTCCTTCGCATTAACGGGAGATTCAGTCCCTTAATGGAGAAGCTTATCAGTGGCTGTCCTGTGCTCGAAGATTTAACTTTAGGGGGATCTGATTCATGGTATATGACCAGTACTTTCGTGGTATCTGCACATACCTTGAAGACTCTGCGGTTACAGCTAACTGAATGCAGTTTTTGTTACGGAAAAATTTCCGTAGAAGCCCCAAATCTTGAATACCTCCATTTGAGTGAGAGTTTCATTACTTATAATATTAAAGGATTTTTCTCATCACCGGTTAAGGCATATTTGAATATTGGAATATTTCTAAGCGCCATGACTTTAAGGTTAGTGATAAAGTCTTGACTTTAAGGTTAGTGATAAAGTCTGAGGTTCCAGCTTAAAATCAATTGGTGTTAAGGGGAGTAGCCCAGGATCCTTATATGTTAGAGACAAGTCTTATTTATTCCCGATGTGGGATAATGTTATCTTACACGCCCCCTCACGTGTAGCCGGGCTTTGCCAAAGGCTTACAACGTGGACTGGATGGTGGGTGGCGCGGAGGGTTCATCGTGGGCCGTTGGGCCTGCACGTGTAATGGGCCAGCTCTGATACCATGATAAAGTCTGATGCCCTTAACCCTTCGGTAGGCTAAGATGGTGTCGGATGTAGGCAATATTGCCCCTGTATTAAAACACATATGGGTTATTTCTGTATGACCCATAATGGAAAATGCGTCGAAAAATTGCAATGATTGACTGTTGCTTCGTAACAAAGAAATGCAGACAGTTTAGTGAACCATTTTGCTTTATTCCATCTTATTACCAAGCCAACAAAATAGCTAGTCTATAAGTTTAAAATATGGGGAGCTTAAGACAATAGTATTTCACAAGAATCAAAACTACGAAAATTCAGTAACATCAATAGTCATAACCATCCGAATGTGAATATTCAACAAAACAATGTACCAAATAGACCACATACATTTTCCAAAGAAGCTTTTAAGAAACAGCCAGTCTATGAGTTTGAAATGAAAATTGACCTTACAGTCTAATGAAGCCCTTGAAAATTTCAGTAGTTGCCCAACGAACTTTATCTCTTCTTCTTGTTTAGCTCCTTGACAATTGACTGTGAGTGTCTTTAAGACCTTGGCACTACCTAGAAAATACTTGATAAGTTGTATTTCGTGTTTTCTCCCCTTAAACCCTTCAACTTTGATTACTCCAATGTGGTGACGCACACACTTGGCTACATATTTTGGTTCAACCCAATCATATTCATCATCCATCACATTATCATGTCTGTCCTTCTTCAAGAATAAAGGAAAATGTCAAACTTCAACAACTAGCAAAGACTTTTGTGATTAAAGCAAAGTATGAAACCATAGATACCTGCTCTAAAGATAAAACTTCCAAGATTGGTGTGCTTCTAATAAATTTAGAGAGCATTACCCAGAAATGATTATCGCAAGAAATGACTTCCAAACATGTCAAAGAAGCAAAGTTGGGCAGCGCGAAACCGTGAGGAAGGTTCTGTATTGTTCAAAAATGTCATATCGAATACAAAGGTCAGAAAAGACACAATTAAGAATCACATAACTTTATGAAGGTGCAAGATTATCTAAGACAATGAAAAGAGAAATGAATGTGTGCTTTGTAAAAAAATAGTTAGAGTATGGAGCCAAAGAGGCTTGAACTAACTGATAAGCATAAAATGGAAAGGCAGTCAAATACATCTCCCCAACTCTCTTCAAGATCAAGTTCATCCACTTTGTAAATACATAGGCCTTTTAATGCTTCTTCATTCATTGAATAGTTTATCTCCTACATTGTTTTTATCTCCTGTACAACTATATATACTCATCACTTGTGAACAATAAAATAAACTTTCCATTATTTTTTCATGGTATCAGAGCCATACACAATCCAACTCTAGACACCCACAACCCTCCTTTTTTTTTCTTCTTTCCCGCCTCCTCCCTCCGCTGCAAACCTCCCAACCCGCTGGCAACCACCATGTCCTCCCTCACTGTTCCTAATCCTGTCGAGCCAAACAATACTATCCTCCTTGTCAACCTCTCACAATGTAAGACTCTAACCCCTCTCACATATCTCACATGGGCCTCCCAAATCACCTCTATTCTCTTCGGACTAGACCTCCTTCAATTCATTGACGGTTCCCACCCAAAACCCGCTGATGAGATTACTGTCACCACACCCGTCGTGTCCGCATCTGGAGATGTCCCTGCCAAACCTGCTACTACAAACACTGTCCCTAACCTGGCTGCTATAACCTGGAGTCGACAAGACCGCCTCATTTTGGGTGCGCTTATAGGCACCTTAGACCCCACCGTTGCACCCCTCTTTCATCAAGCCAAAACATCACAAGAAGCCTGGACAATTCTCCAAACCACCTACGCCAATCCATCTCGTGGTCATATCCTACAACTCAAAGACCAACTCGATTCTCTCACAAAATCAACCCAATCCGTTTCGGACTACATGTATTTAGTCAAAACAATCACAGATAAACTAGCCCTACTTGGCAAACCGATGGACTCCGAGGATGTTATTGCAAAAATCCTCAAAGGCCTTGATTACGAGCCCTTCAAACCCATAATTGACTCCATTCGAGCTCGCGACACTCCCATCTCCTTCGAAAGTCACCATGAAAACTCATAAACCATGAACTCACATTGAAAACCCAAAATCTTCCTGCCCCTTTTCCCACCTCTGCTTATGTCGCTCACAACCAAACTGCTTCCTCCCACCAAACTTTTCGCAACCACAACCACAACTACTCCCCACCGTTATTACCTACACCCAATTCCTATGTCCCTACCACCAGTCCCGGCACCTTCAAAGGAAAGTGTCAATTTTGCCGAATTACTGGTCATGTAATCTCTCAATGTCGCAAGTTCAAACAAGAATGCTCAACTGTTGTTTTTCCTCCTCCCACACCCACTAACTGTACAACTCGCACCAACTCCAACAACAACAACCGCCGCCCACAAGCCAATACAGCCCGTGCTCCTCCTTCGGCACCACCTACCTCTTGGCTCGCCGACAGTGGCGCCACTCACCACATCACTAATGATCTTTCAAACCTTGCTCTACATCGTCCGTATGATGGTAGTGATGATGTAATCACCGGTGATGGCTCCTCGTTGCCAATTTCAGACATAGGTTCATTTACTATTCCCTCTTCTCACTTCTCCCTTCTTTTTAATAATGTTCTCCATGTTCCTCTTATTTCTTTCAACATTCTCTCTATTTCTCAGTTTTGTCGTGATAATGATGCTATTGCTGAATTCTCACATTCCTCTTTTCTTATTAAGGCTCGCTCGACTAACAACATTCTTCTTCATGGCACACTTGACCGTGGAGTCTACCTATGGTCTCCATCGTCTGTTCAAGCACATCCCACCGTCAGCACCACCCTCTTCTCATGGCACCATCGTCTAGGACATCCTACTGCTCCTGTTATTTCCTTTTTGCAAAAGCATTTTTCTTTACCATTCTCAGCACGCCAGTCCTTAAATTGTAATGCGTGCAACATAAATAAAAGTCATAAATTACCATTTTCAACTTCTACTCTTGTTTCTCATGCTCCATTAGATATATTTTTCTCTGATGTATGGACCTCTCCGCTCCATTCATTTGACCACTTCAAGTACTATGTCATATTCGTCGACCATTTCAACAAATATACATGGCTATACCCTCTTAAAAACAAGTCTGACACATTCACCATTTTCACTCGTTTTAAGTCTTTGGTTGAGAAGTATTTTCGCAAACCCATCATACAATTCTACTCTGACAATGGTGGTGAATATGTCAAACTCACTCCATCTCTCTTACAATCGGGCATCTCTCATCTTACATCACCTCCCCACACTCCAGAACACAATGGTCTTTCTGAACGTCGTCACCGACACATCGTTGAAACTGGTCTAGCTCTCTTGTCTCATGCTAATCTCCCCCTCACCTTTTGGCCACATGCCTTCACCACCGCCACTTATCTAATCAATCGTCTCCCTACTAAAAATCTTCATAATGACTCTCCATTCATCCGACTCTTCAAATATCCACCCAACTACTCTAAACTCTGCTCCTTCGGCTGTTTATGTTATGCTTGGCTCCGCCCCTATACTCCTCACAAATTAGCACCAAAATCTATTCCGTTTATATTCGTAGGCTACTCACCCACTCAAAGTGCATACTATTGTCTTGACCCAATCTCCAACCGGGTCTATGTCTCTCGACATGTCAAATTTGTAGAAAATGAATTTCCCTATCCCTCTATCACAAATACCTCACCCTCTCCATCACACATAACTCCATCTCAGTGGTGTCCCCCAGTCATCCCCCTCCCAAATTCTCAAACATAACCAACCCCCCAAAACAACCCACATCTGACCGGATCTCCCCCTCCAACACACCGGAACCCTCAACCCGACCCGGCCGAATCTTCCCCTCTACCCAATCACATACCTCATCCCAATCCCACACCCACTATTAATCACCCGCCCGGATCCCCTACTTCACTCACCCAGACTCCATCCCACCTGGTCAGACCAACACCCGACCAGACCACTGCCCCAACATCAGATCAGACCTCCTCCTCTTCATCTCACCACAATACACCACCCCCACTCCCCATCAATATTGAACACCCTCCTCGTAGACCAGTTACTCGGTCTCAAAATAATATCCATAAACCTAACCCAAAATATGCAAACCTTACTGCTCTCACCTCCCCTACCAGTCTACCCAAAACCACAAAACAAGCCCTTGCCACTCCACACTGGCATGCTTCCATGATTGAAGAAATAAAAGCTCTCACCCGCAATAATACATGGTCCCTTGTCCCATCTAGTGAAGCTCACAACATCGTTGGTTGCAAATGGGTTTTCAGAATCAAATACAATCCTGACAATACGATCTAGAAATACAAAGCCCGCCTTGTTGCAAAAGGATTCCATCAACAGCCTGGAGTAGACTACTCCTATACATTTAGTCCAGTTGTTAAACCCGTCACTGTCCGTCTTCTTCTCTCCTATGCCCTTAGTCAAGGATGCAGGTCACTTCGTCAACTAGACATTAACAACGCCTTTCTTCAAGGCACACTCCATGAAACTGTATATATGACTTAACCTCCTGGATTCTCTGATCCTAACTCTCCCTCTCATATCTGTCGCCTTTCCAAGGCAATTTATGGTTTCAAACAAGCTCCCAGGGCTTGGTACACAGAACTCAAGAACTACCTTCTCTCATATGGTTTTTCCTCCTCTATAGTTGATCCCTCTCTTTTCATCTATAACAAAAACTCTCTTCATCTCTACCTACTGGTCTATGTTGATGATATTATTGTCACTGGTCCGTCCTCCGCATTTCTCACCTCCTTCATTTCCAGTCTCTCCTCACGTTTCTCACTCAAAGATCTTGGTCCTCTCTCCTATTTTCTTGGTGTCGAAGTCACCCCTAACTCTCACGGTCTTTTGTCTCAATCCAAATACATTCATGATCTTCTCTCTCGCCATAACATGTTTTACTCTAAACCTGCCCCCACACCAATGGCTACCTATCCACCACTTAGTTCTTCCCAGTCTTCACCTATTTCTAATCCTTCTGAGTATCGTGCCAACGTCGGTGCTCTTCAATATCTCTCAATCACCCGTCCTGATATCTCCTTCTCTGTTAACAAGCTCGCTCAATTCATGCAAAATCCCCAGTACTATCATTGGGTTACTATGAAGCATCTACTTCGTTATCTTCAAGGCACCATCACTTTGGGAATTCAACTCTTTCGTCACAAAACTCCCACCCTCCATGCTTTCTGTGATGCCGATTGGGCAGGTGATAAAAACGACTATGTCTCCACTTCGGGGTTTACCATCTACCTCGGTAAAAATCAAGTGGCCTGGTCATCCAAAAAGCAACGAACCCTTGCCCGCTCTTCTACTGAGGCGGAATTCTGTGCCGTTGCTGATGCTACTGCTGAGATCTTATGGCTTAAAAATCTACTCACTGAACTGCAACTTTCTCTTCCTCATCCTCCAGTCATCTATTGTGACAACCTTGGAGCTACTCACTACTCTGCCAATCCAGTTTTTCATTCTCAAATGAAACACATTGCTCTCTCCTTTCATTTTGTCCGGGAACAAGTTCAACTCGGTCATCTTCGGGTTCAACACATTTCTAGTGGTGATCAATTAGCCGATGGCCTAACAAAACCGCTTCCTCGTGCTCGATTTCATTTGCTCATGTCCAAGATTGGTCTTATCCACGGAATGTCCATCTTGAGGGGGCCTGATAAGCATAAATTGGGAAGGCATTCAAATACATCTCCCCAACTCTCTTCAAGATCAAGTTCATCCACTTTGTAAATACATAGGCCTTTTAATGCTTCTTAATTCATTGTATAGTTTATCTCCTACATTGTTTTTATCTCCTGTACAACTATATATACTCATCACTTGTGAGCAATAAAATAAACTTTCCATTATTCTTTCAAAGGGAAGGTGGTGGAGTGGCTCAGCTTCTGCTAATAGCAGACTGACTGAGTTAGTAATCCTGCTCAGCAGTCATCGCTGATCAACTATGGGTATAGGATCTGAACTATGTGGATGACCTTATTTCATCATTCTCTTGCAATGAATAATTGATTTGCTGTAAATTAGAGGCCAAATCCACATTTCACACATTTCAAACCTTTGTACTTAGCTTACTCTTCAATTTTAACCATCGTTATTTTTTTAGGGGACATTTACCAAAATCCACTTTTAAAAGATGGATATTACAAAAAAGAAAAAAAAAACAAACCACAAGTTGGATATTACAAAAACTCTTTTTTTTTTACTTTTTTTAAAATGGCATTTATCAACTGTTTATAATTGATAAATGTATTTATTAGTTGTTTATAATCGATAAATTCATTTATCAATTTTTAAAGAGTATTTTGTGCTTGGTATTTGGTTAAACAATTGATAAATCAGTTATTTAGCTGATCAGTTATAAATACGAAATTTTCGCCTATTAAAAAATTTAAAAAATTCTTTAAAAAAAAGTAGTTTTTGTAAAATCAACTTACATGTTTTTTTTCTTTTGTAAATTGCATCTTTTTTTGAGGTAGTTTTTGGTAAAAACTCCATTTCTAGCAGTTTTAACTAGGGGTGTAAATGGTTCGGTTTGGAAAAATTTACGGACCGAACCACTAGTCATCGGTTTGGAAAATTTTCAAACCGAACCGAATCAAGAAAAAATTCAAACCAAACCAAACCTATATATTTGATTCGGTTTGGTTCAAACAGCGGTCCACACCATGGTTTATAATACGTTTCAAACCACGATTCAAATCGCACCTCATTTTCATATTTGTTTAAATTTTCCGTGATCTCGGAGGAAGAGCGAAAGATGCGAGTGTTAATAGGAAAGTCGGAGAAAGAGAGAGAGAGAGAGAGAGAGAGAGAGAGAGAGAGAGAGATTAGAGGAATAAAGAAGCTGAAAGATGAAAAACACTTTACAATCTTTGATCGTGTAGATAAATTAGTTATTTAGTGCCCCAACGACGATAACAAATGATGAAATTAATATTAAATACGATACACAACGGGGGTTAGTATTAGTAGTCTATTTAATATAGGTTTTATTTTGGGGAATTTGACTCAGAAGTTCCTTTTGAAACAAATCACTTCCCCTCAAGTTTCTCATTAAATCGAAATGACCTGGAAGTTCTTATGCAGTAATATATAATACTGCATGCAATATTATTATATTCACTCTTATGTGAATATAATACTGCATCTATAATACAACATGGTGAAGGAACTTCTCGGACATTATGATAACTTTTTTAGAACTTCTCGGTCACTCTCCCTTTATTTTATTGTTCTAACAGTAAATTTAAATAAATATACGAAAGTATTAAATAAGATACAAAACGGGGGTTAGAAAATTAGTTTATGTAATGTGGTTTGGTCTCACAATTTGGTTTGGTGGTTTGGTCTCAAACCGTGGTTTGATTCGTTTCGTTTCGGTTTGGTTTGGTCTGGAAGGTCAGACCACAATCCAAATCGAACCATGTGGTTTGCCAAAATTTGAGACCGAAACGAACCATTTATACTTGAAAACCAAACCAAACCGAATGGTTTGATTCAGTTCGATCTCAAACCGCATTTTGAACCGAACCACTTTAACCATAGTTTTAACCTCTTTTCTTTAGATAATTACTCATTTTCCCTGAAAATATTAAACTCTACGATAGTTAAAATTGCTTAAAGAATGTCTTAATTTCCCTACCTCTGGCTCTGGCTCAGAATAACGTTTTTTTCTTCATATTACTATGTCTTATAGTAAATATCGCAATTGAGTTGTCAACGATTTTTTATGAATGTGCTTTAATAAATTGTACAATGTCAAATTGCACGAAGTTACTTTCCTTATTTGCGAAATATAACATTCATTTTGGGAAAAATCAAAATGAAAAATACAACATTTATTCGGAGACAAATGGGAGTAAGAAATTAAGAGCATGGGATAATCATTCAACAACCACGGTAACAGAATGAGTAAGGATGCGTATGACGAGAACAATTAAGAAACAGAGCCATCTTACTTCACCTGAATTGCACTATGATGACCCGCTCTGGAACTACGAAAGTGTAAAATTTTAGGGAATATTTACTTCCCTAATTTGAATACGATTGATAAGCTTGGTAAGCAGGGGCGGATCCAGGATTTCCAAACCGGGTGCTGCCCCCGAAATTTTTTTTTGCCTATTTTTTTCACATGCAATACAACTTTAGTGCGACTAAAATAATCTAAGCAGACGGGGGTTAGGAAGGTTAGGATTTTGTTCGTATAAATTCAAAATCTACATTTTTCCCCAAATAAGAAATCATCACTCTACAAATTAAAACATTATATGAGCAGTTGATGAATCTGAAAATTATGTACCTCCTAGATTACAGAACCATGAATTTTAGGCACTATTGTCCGAATAAATCGGACTATGCATGGTAAATTTAAAGGACGAGATGAAAGAACAAAACAAAATTTCTAAATTTTTTAGTGAAATCTTTTAAATATAAATTGTCGAGATCAAAATGAAAAATTAAAATCGGACACATACTGAACTCCACAACACCACCATTAAGGTTCCAAATTAAGTGTGTGTGTGAGAGAGAGAGAGAGAGATAGAGAGAGAGATAGAGAGAGAGAGAGAGAGGGGGAGGGAGTAAGAAGAAATGGAGAAGTAGCTTTCATAAAGAAACAACTTTTGGGTTGAACAGGTGGACACAACTTTAGTGTGGTATAATAAAAAAAAAATTATTTTTTTTTTTTCTAAAAATCTGGGGTGGGCTTGAGCCCTACCCACCCCTCACTAAGATCCGCCCCTGTTGGTAAGTGGATTTTATGCCTTTTTCCTGACAAAGATTTATATTCATATTTTAAAAATGATATTGTTAAATATGTACATATCTTTTATTTATATAAATATATTTAGACTAGTACTAATATTGTAACAAATCTATTTCCTTATTAGTATCAATTTTGTTTTTCCTTGTATTAGTTGTATTGCATCAAATAAAAAAGAATTTGACTGATTGAAAAACTTTTCAAATGTGAATATAAATACAAAACCATCATCATATTGAGAAAAAATGGATAGAGAATTCTTTGAATGAGAAAAACTTTTGTTATTCACGAATTTACGATATTCTTTTAGTTTGTGATTGAGATTGTGACTTACATCCGAACTCAAATCTAGATTTCTTTCAATTTCTTTTTTCTATGTCTGTTTAGAATAGATTTTAATTGGGAAAGGAAGATTGTTCTTGTTTTATAAGTTAGTCATAACTTGATTTAGTATTTTAATTTTTTTATTTCAATTATTCTTGTTTTTTTCTTCTGTAAAACAGATCTTTAATAGTGAAAACCTTTTTGGGATTAAAGCCTTGTTTGATAGGACAAAATCAGTAAATGTTTAATTCTTTGTTGTTCATGAAGGTTATGCAGAAAAGTTGTACTCCCTCTCCCCGACTCTCTCATTTTTATTTATGATTTGTTCTGGTTCTCTCATTTTCCTTTATGATTTGCTTTGATAATATAGTTCATTTTTTATAAAGGGTAATTCCCTTCGACCCAAAATGAATATAAAAAAAAATCAAATTTAAACATGTATGTATGATTTGCTTTGATAATATAGTTCATTTTTTTTTTTTTTTGAGGCTTGCCCATCTCGAGTCAAGCCCCTTTTTTGTGTAAGTCAATTTACTAACAAGTCCCTCAATTCTCTGAAATTTCCTTAAAATCCCCCAGAGGCGCCTAATATTAACTAGGGAGAGATAATCATCCACTCTAACCACTGGAGGGAGTCGAACCCAGGACCTCCGTGTTGGTGTCCCAATGCTCTGGCCATCAGGTCAAGTCCTGATGGTTAATTTTTATTTTTATTTTTTATTTTTTATTTTTTTTTGCTCTATTATCTATATTATATTTGGATTTTTTTTTTAACATTTGTTTTTGATATTGGGACTGAGCTAATGCTATTATCAATAGTATATTTGGATTATTTTTTTTACATTCATTTTGATCGAACTCGATCCACATTGAAGCGATCAACGCCGAAGTTGGTGGTCGCCGTAGTTGATCGCGTTCTTATTAGTTTAGTTGAAAACTGAGAACTTACTGATAAGTTCTCAGTTGTTTGGTCACCGCAGTTAGTGGCCGCCGGAGTTAATCGTGTTTTTATTAGTTTAGTTGACAACTAATAAGTTCTCAGTTGTTTGGTCGCCAGAGTTGGTGGTCGTCGGAGTTGATCATGTTCTTAGTAGTTTAGTTGACAACTAAGAACTTATTGATAAGTTCTCAGTTGTTTGGTCGCCGAAGTTGATCGTGTTCTTATTAATTTAGTCAACAACTGAGAACTTACTGATAAGTTCTCATTTGTTTCGTCGCCGGAGATGATCGTGTTATTAGTATAGACAACTGAGAACTTACTGATAAGTTAAATTCTCAGTTGTTTGGTCGCCGGAGTTAATCGTGTTTTTAGTAGTTTAGTTGACAACTGATAACTTACTGATAAGTTAAGTTCTCAGTTGTTTGATCTCCGGAGAGGTCGCCGGAGTTGATCGTGTTTTTAGAAGTTTAGCTGACAACTAAGAACTTACTAAGTTCTCAGTTGTTTGGTCATCGTAGTTGGTGATCACCGGAGTTGATCGTGTTCTTAGTGGAGACAACTGAAAACTTACTGATAAGTTAAATTCTCAGTTGTTTGGTCGATAGAGTTGGTGGTCGCCATAGTTAATCGTGTTCTTATTAGTTTAGTTGACAACTGAGAACTTACTGATAAGTTAAGTTCTCAGTTGTTTGGTCACCGGATAGGTCGTCGGAGTTGATCGTGTTCTTAGTAGTTTAGTTGACAACTGAGAACTTACTCATAAGTTAAGTTCTCAGTTGTTTGGTCGCCGGAGTGAAAAAAAAAGTCGTCGGAGTTGTTGGTTGCCGAAGCTGTTGACCGGAGAACATGGGGAGGGGTGACCTAAGGTGATGATGGTTGGAGAGAAAGTAAATTGATAAAGAGGGTGGACTTAGTAAAATGATGGGAGGGTGAACTCAGTAAAATTAGAAAAAGAGTGTACTTATTAAGCTAGGGATTATATGGTTAGATGAAATATTCTGTCTTATGAGGTAAAATTGGTAAGTTTAAGGGATTATAAGATTTTTTCCCTGGTCCAAATGGAGAAAAACCATCCGTACATATCCCCAACCTTATATTTCTAGGATCCGCAACAAAATCAGGGTAAGTGGCATCAAAATGTTTCCATGCTTCACCGTCAGAAGGATGAGTCATCACATCCTCTTCACGAGGACACTCTTTGTGCCAACGCATGGCTTCTGAGCTTTCTTTCAATGCGTAAATTCGTTGCAACCTGGGAATTAGCAGCATATAACACAACTGCGCCCGAGGCACGTTTTTCTTGTGCTTGGCACTACCACGGCGTGGTGGCTTATACCTACTAAGTCCACATATTGAACATGATTTGAGACCCTCATTTTCCTTATAAAAAAGCATGCACTAATTCTTGCAAGCATCAATTTTAACATACCCAAGACCGATATGCTCCACCAACTTTTTTGTCTCATAAAAATTGTGAACCATATTAATTTCTTCGGGTAGCATCCGTTGTCCCCATGACATGATACGATCGTAAGTATGTTGGCTCATATTTGTATCAGCCTTGATAGTTAGAAGCTCAGTCACTTGCTCTAACACTGTAGCCTTTGCACCAGGATGAATTTTCTCATTTGCAGAGTCCATTAAATCCATAAACTTCTTTGCAACAGGATTTGGTGCCTCTGTTGGATTAGGGTTCCAATCAAACTCTGGGTCAGCCGCATTTCGAACCATATCATCCAAACCCACAGACGACTCCTCTTCATCGATAAAATGTTCAGGTTCCCTTGGCGGACCACGTAATATAGTAGGACGATTGCGAACACTTGTTTCAACCACATAACATTTCCCGTGCGCTACCCATACCTTGTAACCATCAACAAACCCTGCCTCCAAAAAATGTTTCTTTACCCATCTAACACTCAGAATTTTTTTATTCTTACTCTTTTTACAAGGACACCTAATCTTATCATCACGCATCATGCACTAGGGATGCGCTCTAGCAAACTCCACGAAATGTTCTAAACCTTCTAAGAATTGATATCTGACACCCCTTCTACCGGGATTACTACAATTATCCATCCAACTACGATCTTCTCCAGACATAATTAACTCCTGCATTTCATAATGTATTAACAGTTTAGATGTAATTAACGCATTACAATTCCCTAAATTTGAATTACAAATTTAAAAGCAACAAGACACTTCATTTAGGTTTAGAATTGGGGTTAGCTTCTATCCCACACATCTATCACATTTTTTAAAGTATTAATATTTTGAATAATTTTAAATATTTTATTTTGTTGTAAAGTATATCATTCCCTAAGATGAAAGGACAATTCATGTCCATTAGGTTTAGAATTGGGGTTGGCTTCTATCCCATCCCGAAATGCACGATTATATGAATTGTAAATATCACTTGTCTACTTGCTTTATAATCGGAAATCAAGAAATTTCGGCAGCATAATCCCATGGTCTCCAAGTGCACGACGTAGACTAGGTCAATCAAACTCTATCGATTAGAATCGACATTATGTAATCAATCATGTCTAGTATACACTCAGAGAACAATAGGAATGCAACCAAAATATCTCAACTATCGACTATTCAGGCAATTTTAATAGACAAAGATGATATTTACAAAATCATATAATCGTGCATTTCAAGATTGTCCAGACGGACAATTCAAGAATCGATGACTACATGTTGACCTCAACATGATAAGTTAAAGATTCTTAAATGGGTTTCTAAGCTTTTGTGTTTCAACCGTCACAACGTTACGTCGTAACATTAATTTTTATTCATTACCGTAAAATGCATATCATAATTTTACAATAATGAATTAACACACACATCTATCACATTTTTTAAATTATTAATATTTTGAATAATTTTAAATATTAATATTTAATTCTTTTTTGTAAAGTATATCATTCCCTAATAATTTTAAATATTAATATTTAATTCTTTGTTTTAAATATTAATATTTAATTATTTGTTATAAAGTATATCATTCCCTAATACAAGTATAGAACATAAATCTAATACAACTGCTTCCTAATATGTGACTAAGCTTTCACAGATTAATTGTAATACCAGAGAAAATTTGTTGTAATTAAATTAAGCAAACATCAATACAAGTATAGAAAAGAAACATTAAAAACATAATACATAGAAACTCTTTTCACTGAATCCATATGAAACAAGGAACATGGTAAAGTGGACAATGTCGATCAACTCATATGAATATAATAGCTGGAATAAGGAGTTCCCATAAAACAGCTAGCAGGTGCTCAAGTGCATGAAATATTGTTATCATCATTTTAGAGTAATATAGAAACCATACAAAAAACTAGTTTTACATGAAGCTCATTCTCATGACATTTAGTTTAGTAGTGTTACATTATAAAAACACGTGATTCTCTTGTATTTATTTCTCTATTTAGTGTAAATAAAATTCTGGTTAATTAACTAATATTCTGGTTACAACACATCCTCGTCTAGGGCAAATATCAATCCTGCTCTAAGTCTTGAAAGATCATAGAAAGTACAGTCTCGACCAAACATCCTGTTCTACGTCTTGAAAGATCATTAGCTTATTTTGGGTCCGTTTGATTT
Source organism: Adenophora triphylla var. japonica (assembly GCA_022495995.1). NCBI lineage: Eukaryota > Viridiplantae > Streptophyta > Magnoliopsida > Asterales > Campanulaceae > Adenophora > Adenophora triphylla. The sequence goes on along the minus strand of JAFEMH010005480.1, from coordinate 18,590 downwards.
AGCTTATTGATATGTGCTGATGACTTATTACTTATGACTGATGACTTATGACTGATGAGCTGGTGAATGATGCTGTTTGATTTAGTTTTTTTGAAGTGCTGATTAGTTATCATAAGTAAGTATGATTGTTTGATTAATAAGCTGAAAAAGTGCTGAATGAAATTATAAAGACTAAAATAATAATAATAATAATAATAATAATAATAATAATAATAATAATAATAATAATTATTATTATTATTATTATTATTATTATTATTATTATTATTATTTTATTGTTTTTATTTTTATTTTATTATTATTATATTTTAATTATTATTTTTTTTATTTTTTTTTATTTTAATTTTTTAATTTTTTATTATTATTATTATTATTTATTATTATTATTATTAATTTTTTTTATTTATTATTAATTTTTTATTTTTTATTAATTATTATTAATTATTATTATTATTATTATTATATTTATTATTATTTTATTATTATTATTATTAATATTTTATTATTATTATTTATTATTATTATTATTAATTTTTTTATTTTAGTCTTTATTATTATTTTATTACTTTTTTATTTTATTATTATTTCATTATTATTATTATTATTATTATTATTATTATTATTTTTTTTTTAATTTTTTAATTTTTTTTTAATTTTTTAATTTTTTTTATTATTTTTTTATTATTATTTTATTATTTTATTATTATTATTATTATTATTTTATTATTATTATTATTAATTTTTTTATTTATTATTATTTATTATTATTTTATTATTATTTTATTATTATTATTTTATTATTATTATTATTATTATTATATTATTATTATTATTATTTTATTATTATTATTATTTTCACTGTAAATACTTTACTGTTCACAAGTGCTTTTTTGATCTCAGCACTTTCCCTACTGCTTATGACTTATAAGGAATTTGTGCTTTAATTGACTTGTACATGACTTATGACTTATTTTACAAAAATGGAAATCAAACAATATAAAAATGACTTATGAAAAGTCATAAGTCATAAACACCTCCGAATAAGTGATATCAAACGGGGCCTTTATGCATTGATTCATAAAAGGTGCTTATTATGAACTTCGTTTGGTGAAAGTGAAATGCTTATCATATGCACTGATTGATAGTTTATGCTTAATATGCCGTAAGCTTTCAAGGATTAATAGTTATAATAATGCTAACCATCAACCATCAGGCTAAGCATGGTGGCCAGAGCTCATGACTTCCAACCTGGAGGTCATGGGTTTGACCCCCTTCCCCCAGAAGTTAGAGGGAAGGCTTTCTCTCCGTAGGATTTCCTAGGCGCTTCTGTGTGTGTGTGTGAGTAGTGAAAAAAAATTAAAAAAATAATGCTAACCATCAGAGGTCTGAGTGTTCCCTTATGTGTCCAAAGTAAATAAAGAAAGCTCTTTATCTACTTAATGTAGTATGTATACTCCATCTTCTGGATCTAACTGCTGATTTTTTGTTATTACAGTGAAAAAAGTACTCATTGTCCTTATGGATAAGAGTTGGATCCGTCTACGAGATAGGAATTTAAAGGCCTATACTGATAGGGTCGATAAATTTCTGAAATTTGCGTTTGAAGGAAAAGATATCCATGTTAGTGATATCTATTGCCCGTGTAATAGATGTCGTAATCGATATTACCGTAGCCTAGAAACTGTAAAGGTCCGTATAGAGATGTATGTGTTTAATAAAATTCTCACATTTGAACATTACAGCAATGCACTGCAAGGACTAATCACATCTCCCACAAGGTTAAAAACAATACCCTAATAATCTGGCCACATAATGATAATCAACCTTTCAACAGCTTTTCAACATTCTCATCAACTCCAACATTATCCTAATCCCCCAATGCTCAAAATAACAACCTTACAACACATAAATCAAACCCACAACATATTTGCTCTTTAATATAAAACAAACTTGCATGCCCAATTAAAAAATACTGTGCTAAATTGAATTAAAGCAAATCAGAACCTGAGAGCGGAACGGCGACGGCGATGAACGGCGAGCGAGACTGGGAGAGGAACGGCGACGTATGAAGTTGAACTGCGACTGCGTTGAACGGTGACTAATGAGATATACTCCCTCCGTCCCATTAATAACTTCACTTTTTGCCAAAACGGGTGTTCCGTTAAAAGCTTCACCTTTCCTAAAATGGCAAAGAATTTTTACTATTCCACCCACTAATTCTCTCTCCTACTTTACTTTTACACTCACAACACTTTTTCCTCTCTCCTCTTTTCCTTAATTTGCGTACCAAGCCCAAAAAGATGAACTTATTAATGGAACGGAGGGAGTATATATATATATTCTCTCTCCTACTTTACTTTTACACTCACAACACTTTTTCCTCTCTCCTCTTTTCCTTAATTTGCGTGTCAAGCCCAAAAAGATGAACTTATTAATGGAACGGAGGGAATATATATATATATATATATATATATATATATATATATATATATATATATATATATATATATATATATATATATATATATATATATATATATATATATATATATATATATATATATATACCCTCCGTTCCGCTAAGGTTGTAACATTTTGCCATTTTCGGCATTTCACTTAAGTTTGGCAACATTACCCAAAAATGAAACTTTTTATTATTTTTATAATTCTCCACTCATTCTCTCTCTTCATCATAACCACTCATTATTCTCTTTCTTCCTCACAACCACTCATTATTCTCCACTCATTCTCTCTCTTCCTCACAACCACTCATTATTTCCCTTTCTTAATTTACGTGCTTCAACCCTCATGTAACAACCTTACTGAAACGGAGGGAGTATATTATATACTCCCGAGTATATTATATACTCCCTCCGTCTATTTACATACTTCACACTTTCTATTTTGGGCGTCCACTTACTTAGTTCACACTTTGTTCCTTTCCTAAAATGGAAACTTTATATTATTAAAATATTAACCCTACCCCACTATAATTTACTATTCCCTCTACTCATTCTCTCTCCTACATTATTTTAATACTCACAACACCATTATAATTTACTATTCCCTCCACTCATTCTCTCTCCTATTTTACTTTCACATTCACAACACTTTCAATATAATACTCCCTCTTTAATAAACGTGTAAACAGTAACCGTGAACTATGTAAATGGACGGAGGAGGGAGTATATATATATATATATATATATATATATATATATATATATATACTCCTCCGTTCCAATAGAAACTTCCCATTTTGCCATTTTGGGTTCCCGTTAAAAGCTTTCACTTTCCTTTTTTGGCAAAGAAATCTTTACTATTCCCTCCACTCATTCTTTCTCCTACATTATTTTAATACTCACAACACTATTATAATTTACTATTCTCTCCACTCATTCTCTCTCCTATTTTCAAATTACACTCACAACATTTTTACTTCCCTCTTATTTTCTTAATTTGCGCGCAACTCAAAAATTGACACTACTATTGGGACGGAGGGAATATATATATATATATATATATATATATATATATATATATATATATATATATATATATATATATATATATATATATATATATATATATATATATATATATATATATATATATATATATATATATATATATAGAGAGAGAGAGAGAGAGAGAGAGAGAGAGAGAGAGAGAGAGAGAGAGAGAGAGAGAGAGAGAGAAAGCGAGTGAGAGAGAGAGATTACTAACCGGTGAGAGCGCGAGATGTAACGCAACTACTGACGGCGGCGAACGGCGGAATGGAACGGCTACGGCGAAATGAAACGGCGACGGTTGGTTCAGAAAGGGTTCGGCGATTTAGATTTCAGGCGTAAATGGCTGGGAAAGGGAAAGGGTTATATTTATAGGGCATTTTACCGACGGACAGTCCGTCGGCAATACCGGCGGAATTAGTAGCATTATCGACGAATCAAACGAAAATTTAAAAATAAATCCCGGCAAATAAAATTAAAATTCCGTCGGTAACCGTGTTTTTTCCGTCGGTATTATCGACGGACTGAGTCCGTCGGTAAATTTTCGTCGATAAACAGCCTGTTTCGGTCCGTCGGTAAATTTTCGTCGGTAAAACAACCTGTTTCTAGTAGTGACTCCCCAATAATTTTATAGAATTAATAGTAAAAATAGGGTTTAAAATATATATAGACAAATTTTAAGTCTACATACCCAGAATGCACCAACTAGACAAGTAAATTATTTATTTCATTATTGATTTTTTTTTTTATTTTTTAGGGTAATTTGTGCATTAAATAAAAATAATTCCTGAATTCATCACTCACCTATCATTTACCACCTGTAATAAAAAAATTAAAATAGGAAAGAAAATGACAAAAAGTTCGATTTGAAGTGAGACGTAGAGAGTATATATGTATTGAATATGAATCATTAAGTACGTAAATTTTGTGGTTTTCTGGTTTTTTTTTGTTTGTTTTTAATATTTTTGGATTGAAAATAGCCTGGAGCGCGATGGTATAGTAATGAGGCCTCTTGTATTTTTGTCCTAGGGACTATTGAAGGATTTTTGAGATTATTATTACAAGTGCAAATTAGAGCAAGAACGAATAATTTATTATTATTTTTTGGCCAAAGTTGATACAGAAAGGAAGTTGAGGGTTTGTTAAGCAAAAGAATTCTTGTGAACTTCTGAATGAGCCACCAACGGTTATAGAGTAAGTGTCGTAGAGGTGGTGAAGGGAAGGGTCCTGCTACATTATCAATCTCGCAGAAACCTCAGCCGAAATACATAAGTTTCATATGGATGATTGAGAAATACTCCCTCCGTCCCACAATAAGCGACACACTTTGCCATTTTGGGCGTCCCATTGATAAGTCACACTTCCTAAAATGGAAACTTTATAATACTTCTTTATTCATGGGACCCACTTGTCATACTCACAACATTTTTCAAATTTACTATTCTCTCCACTCATTCTCTCTCCTACTCAACTATCTACACTCACAACATATCAACCTTTTCACTTTTTCCTTAATTCCCGTGCAGAACAGTAACTGTGTCACTTGTTGGGGGACGGAGGGAGTATATGTTTCCGAGCTAAAACCGAGTGTGAATTATCTTTCTGAGAATAGTTTGCGAGCAGAAGAACGCTCTAACCATATGACATACGGAGTGGGCCTTAAAGAAATGAGCAGAGAATCCATTAGGATCGGGGGAGATTTATTAGGTACCTACATTTGTTATTGCACACATTCATATAGGATACACAACACAGAGTACAATATTCAAATATGGGGAGATTAAGCCAATATTTCACAAAAATTCAGTAACATCAATAGTCATAACCATCCTGAGTGTGAATTTTCAGTAACATCAATAGGTACATACATTTTCCAAAGAAACAGACAGTCTATAAGTTTGAGATGAAATTTCCATGGAATTTGACCTTACAGTCATTTGAAGCCCTTGAAAATTCCAGTAGTTTCCCAACCAACTTTATCTCTTCTTCTTGTTTAAGACCTTGGGACTACCTAGAAAATACTTGACAATTTGTAGCTCGTGTATTCTCCCCTTAAACCCTTCAACTTTGATTACGCCAATGTGGTGACTCACACACATGGGTACAGATTTTGGTTCAACCCAATCATATCCATCATCAAACACATTATCATATCCTTCCTTCTTCTTCAAGAATTAAAAGGTAAAGGTCAAACTTCAATAATTAGCATTTCACAGAAATAAGGAGAAAAGGAGGCGAGTACGAAGTCATATATACAATAGACTATATGCATATACAATAGATACTTAGCTACTGTATACAAGTGTATACGTGTGATTATACACTTGTATACAGTAGAGATATGACGTATACATATACGATAGACTGTATATGTATACGGTAGCTAAGTATCTATCGTAAACAAGTGTATACAAGTGGTTCTCACGGTTCTCATTTTGTTATGGTTCTCATTTATATATATATATATATATATATATATATATATATATATATATATATATATATATATATATATATATATATATATATATATATATATATATATCGTAAATAGAATTAATCACAATTTGGTTTCATTAGAAATTAATAAAGTATTCCATAATATATTATACCACAACAAATTTTACATATACATTATATTTTTTTAGAAATATCCACTACATTTAGTAATAAAAATATTAATTAATTATAATTTTCATTGAAATACTTATCTCAAACATTGAATAATTAACTTTCTAACATTTTTCTATAAATCTGTTTGGTGCATCATTTTAAAACACCAAATTAAAATTCAGTTATATGGTTACAATGACATTTGTACCCTTTTAGAAATAGCATGATTTTTCCTTATTTATAACTGTGTAGTGCATTAATTTAAAATATTATATTCTAATTTATATACTTGCTCATGCTCACAAATGCAGAAGAAATGTCTTTAATATTTACTCTCTATAACTATAACTGTGTAGTGCATTAATTTAAACATTGATTTATATTATATTAAAATTCAATTTTTTAAAAATGTCCCTTAAATCTCATAATGGCATTCATTTTGGGACAGAAAAAATAATATTTTACACACTTTTCATATAAATCTCAAATATAATTTTTAATAGTTGATTTATCATGCCCGTCGAGTATCGACGGGTCACTAACTAGTCATTATAAGACACAAAAATTAAAATTCAGTTATATGGTTACAATGACATTTGTACCCTTTTAGAAAGAGCATGATTTTTCCTTATAACTATAACTGTGTAGTGCATTAATTTAAAATATTATATTCTAATTTATATACTTGCTCATGCTCACAAATGCAGAAGAAATGTCTTTAATATTTACTCTCTATATCTCAAAATAAAAATAAATGATTAATTATTTTTAAACATACTCTCATCAATCAAAAGCAATTTTTCAAAAATTGTCATTCATTACGAGACAGATGTTTAAATTATTTTTTAAACATACTCTAATTTATAATAAAATCTGATTTTTTTTTTATCATATGTACCCTCTCTTCTCCTTTCCATCACTGACCACCGTCATTGACAACCACCATCACCGACCACCTCCATCAACCCAATAGTTCAAACATCAGCCCATAACCTCCACCATCATCCAATAATCAATTATAAAAACAGGAAGAGGCAAGAATTAGAGAGTTGAGACAAATTCGAAGACGCCATTGATATTTGGCGTCACCAGTGGCGCCGTATACCCGAAGGCCTTTAACATTTTCCAGAAACCCTCCCTCATCTCCATCGTGCCATTCCATCTCCACCACTCTGCCACCTTCCCTTAACCCTTCATAAAAACCAAAGTTGTGCAAGATGAAGTTAATGGTAACTTCAGTTAGAACCAAAAGATCAAGTACCTACATTTGTTTTTGGATCACTAAAGAGACCCAATACTCTTTACAAAAAATCTCAATCTGCATATATAGCACACATGCATATATATTACACAACACAGAGTACAATATTCAAACATGAGGAGCTTAAGACAATATTTCACAAGAATCTAAACTAGGAAATATTCTACAAAACAATTACCAATTAAACCACTTACATTTTCCAAAAAACTCTTACGAAAGAGACAATCTATAAGTTTGAGATAACATTTCCATGAAATTTGACCATACAGTCTTTTGAAGCCCTTGAAAAATCCAGTAATTTCCCAACGAAATTTATCTCTTCTTCATGTTTAGCTCCTTGACATCTGACTGTGAGTGTCTTTAAGACCTTGGCACTACCTAGAAAATACTTGATAAGTTGTAGTTCGTGTTTTCTCCCCTTAAACCCTTCAACTTTGATTACTCCAATGTGGTGACGCACACACTTGGCTACATATTTTGGTTCAACCCAATCATATTCATCATCTATCACATTATCATGCCCGTCCTTCTTCAAGAATTAAAAGGAAAATGTCAAACTTCAAATACTAGCAAAGACTTTTGCGATTAAAGCAGAGCATGAAACCACAGATACCTGCTCTATAGATAGAACTTCCAAGCTTGGTGTGCTTCTAAAAAATTTAGGGAGCATTGCCCAGAAACGATTCTCACAAGAAAAGACCTCTAAACATGTCAAAGAAGCAAAGTTGGGCAGGGCGAAACCGCGAGGAAAGTCCTGTATCATTCAAAAAAGGTATAATGAATTCAATGGACAGAAAAAGGCACAAAAGAAGAATCACATAACTTTATGAAGGGGCTAGATTGTTTACCTAAGACAATGAAAAGAGAAATGTGCCCTTTGTAAAAAAGTAAAAGAGTATGGAACCAAAGAGAATTGAACTAACCTTAAAGTCATGGCGCTTAGAAATATGTCCAATATTCACATATGCCTTAACCAGTGATGAGAAATTTCCTTTAGTATTATAAGTAATGAAACTCTCACTCAAATGGAGGTATTCAAGATTTGGGGCTTCCACGGAAATTTTGCCCAAACCACTGTATAAACTGTATCGAATTGGTTGTAACCGGAGAGTCTTCAAAGTATGTGCAGACACCATGAAAGTATCGGTCATATACCATCCACTAGATTCCCCTAGAGTTAAATCTTCGAGCACAGGACAATCACTGATAAGCTTCTCCATTAAGGGGCTGAATCTCCCGTTAATGCAAAGGACTTTCAGAAACGGTAGATTAAATGAAAAACCTTCTGCATCATAATGAACACAACAACCTAATGTCAAATGTGTAAGAGTCGTCCAACTGAATACACTCAATGGCAGCTTGGAAACATAGAGATCAGCCTCACTGACTTTGTGCTTCATCCATTCATCTATCCAAGTTATAACACTAGATACATCGGCCCCGAACCAAGGAAAATGCAGAATCAGTTTCTGAATGTGCTTGGGATTGCAACTTCGAAACACATGACCAACAAAATTTGAAAATTCCACATCATTATTATTCCCAAGACAACTTGTATGGTTTTTAAAGTCGAGACAAGTGATAGAGGTCCAAATTTTCTCCCATCGCTTTGATAAAATGCTTGTTTGAACTGCCCATTTCGCTGGAAGTCGGGAGAGAATGTGGGAAAGCAGCTCATCGGGTAAGTTGCTGATCCTATCAACATTTTGCTTCTGAATGACCCTTCGACCACCATACTCAGAAGAACCCATCAATACACTCGAATTCACTACAGTATTTCCTAAAAGATCAAGCAAGATGAAAATAAAAGAATTTTGAAACAAAATTGTGGCAACCAAACAATGGTGGCCAATCACACTTTTGACCAAGTTTAACCACTCATGTGTTTTCATTTAGGACATTTAATCATTATACTTTAAATAAGTCACTAACCCTAAAAATCTAAAGTAGAATGGTTAAATGTACTCCCTCCGTTCCAAAATCAATGACCCACATTTATGTTCTTGATCATTTCTTAATCAAGAAATGCATATCTACAGGGTAACAAAAACTGAAATTTATGACATTACATTAGATCAAGAATATGATTCGCCAACAATGGCAGACAGAGAGGGTTAGGGTTTGAATTAGAGGTAAAAATGAACAAAAAATTGAGCAAACTTACCCAGATGAAAGAAGGAATTGACGACTGGAATTGAGCTTAAACCCTCCGTCCTCCTCCGTCGCCGTCAATGGTGGATTGTATGATTTTCAATTTCTCTTCACCCAAGATGAAAATTCTATTTGTTGCATCAGCTCCATATTCGGTAGGGGATAGTAAAAATTCAAATTGAGCAATAATTAATCCTCAATTCCTCGCTTTTTTGGTTAGCTTCTTTGGTACACCATCCATAACTAGCTGTTAGAGCGTGTGGTCCGCTTGTACAAAAGCGCGTATAGGAGCTCTATTCATAAAATATTTAATACTCCCTCCGATCCGTTCAAAAGGGCAAAATTTGTGCCTTGAATGAAAATTAAGAAAAGTGATGTAAAAAAGAGAAAAAAAATGTATAATGAAATAAATGTTGTGAGTAAAAGATGATATAAGAAATAGAAAGTGGTGTAGGGAATAGTTAGTGGATATTTATTGTGAAAGTATGACAAGTGAGTCCCACAAATAAAGAAGTAATAAAAAACTTTTCATTTTTGGGTTGTGCCCTTTCAAATAAAACATCCAAAAAGAAAATTTGTACCCTTTCGAACGGGACGGAGAGAGTACTCTTTTTGAATCTTGAATTCTTGATAACGGTTTGAAATGAGGTATAAATTTGTTCAATTTTATATTCGGCTTAGTTTCTGGCGATTATGGGTAAAAAGACCCACAAGCCCCCATTAGTAACCTAATTAAGCTTTTAATTTAGAACATTTTAATTTCAAATTTTAAATAAATTCAGATATAAGTGAGTGAAAGATAATGAAAATTAAGAAAAATGATGTAAAAAAGAGAAAAAGTGTATAATAAAATAATTGTTGTGAGTGAAAGATAATGTAGAAAAGAGAAAGTGGTGTAGGAAATAGTTAGTGGATATTTATTGTGAGAGTATGACAAGTGGATCCCACAAATAAAGAAGTAATAAAAAACTTTCCATTTTTGGGTTATGCCCTTTCAAATAAAACACCCAAAAAGGAAATTTGTGCCCTTTCGGGCGGGACGGAGATTCAGTTACAAGACAATTTTTTCAACCAAAAGAAATAAAAAATTCCAATAACAGCCGGTAAATAATCTGATTATTTACACATTATATCTCTTATAACTAAATTATAAGACCAATTTATCTTTTATAATTAAGCTATAATACAATTTTTTTTTTTTTTTTAAAGTTATAGTGAATTAAATCTATGCAGATTATAAGTCAAAATCAACATTAAGGCTCCGTTTGTTTGCCGTAGGGATGACCAAATCCGGTCCGGTTCCGGGCCTTGAACCGCCGGTTCCGGTTCGGCGAGGAGGTGAACCTTAACCGGCCCGCTTTTCTCACGGTTCCGGTTATCCGGTTTCGGTTTTCTCACGGTTTTGGTCCGGTTCCGGGCTTTTCCGGTCCGGTTTCGAGCCGGTTCTATTGAAAAACAACAAATTTTCGTCCGGTTCCGGGCTTTTTCCGGTCCGGTTCACCATTTTGGTGAACCTTAACCGGCCCGCCTCCAAACCGGTTCCGGTTACCCTGCCCGGTTTTCTCCCGGTTCATGGCGGTTAGGAGCTTTTCCGGGCCGGTTCCGGTCCGGTTTTTCGGTTCCGATCCGGTTTCGGTCCGGTTTGGCCATCCCTAGTTTGCCGTAAAATGTTTTCCGGAAAACGTTTTTTCCCATTTTTCAGTGTTTGGTAAGCATCGGAAAATGAGAAATATGTTTTCCCCCCTTTTCGTCGTAAAATAACTTGCAAATTTTTTCTAAGTAAAACATTTTCCGGAAAATGGTAACACCTTCACACACATAACTTTTCATACACCCACACGTACCCACCCCACTCACCACCACCACCCCCACCCCACTCACCACCACCACCCCCCACCCTGCCCCAGGGTAAAAAAAAAATTAATCATTTAAAATTTATTTTAACAACTTTCCACCCCATTCCACTCACCACCACCACCCCCGACCCCGTCCCACTCCACTCACCATCATCACCCCCGCCCTCCCCCCCACCCCACTCAAATTATCTCAAATTGTGTTTTTATCGAAAAATATTTTCATTAAATACATAAAAAAAAATTCGAAAAATATTTTCCTTACCAAACAACCGAAAACATGTTTATCTCATTTTCGGAAAACATTTTACAGAAATCATTTTTCGAAAGTTATTTTACGCGAAACAAACAAGCTTAATTTTGATGATCCAAAAACTCGAGCTCATTTCAAAAGTTTTCTCCATCTCGATGGCACAAAAAGTGAACTTAAAATATAAGAAGAATAAAATAATACACTCACACATACCGTTAATATATTAAAACGCAATAAACATGTTGTTTCTCCATATTCGTGTGCAAGTGGCCAAATTGTCTTACCTCCCCAAATGGCACACTACAATAGTTGCATGCATGCATCAATTAAGTTTAGCCTCGCTTCAACTTACTAGTCTTCCTCCGCCTCTTCCTCCAAAGTCTAGTAGCTTCGAAGCATCACGAGCAGACATAAATCCTGCAATGACGATTTCTTTCCTTTACCGATCGACTTTGACGGCCACATTATAGGAGTCAGTCGATTGTGTAAACCGTGAGGGTGAAGCTAGGAAGGTGACCGGAGTTGGATTATGAGCCGAATCGACTTAGATCTAGCCATAAATGAAATAACGGAAATGGTGAAGAAGGGGAGGTGGGCCACCGCACCGGAGAATTGAAGGAAGGGAAGAGGACGATCCTGGAGTGAGGAGGTCAACGGCTACTGGTCAAAATGGAAGGTCACCAGTCAAAGATCCAAGGTCCAGATCGTTTAGAGAAAGAGAGAACTATGCGTGAACGTGTTTAAAGAGAGACAGAGGAGATAGATCAAAATGGGAAGGGGAGAGGAAATGACGTGAGGAGAGGTAGAGTCTAGAAATGTACGGAAAATACAATCGGGTGAACTCTATATTTGAGATTAACAAAAATCCTCGTGTTAAAATATAAAATAGAATAATATCTAAACGCAGGAGGTCCCTGAGAAATCTTTTCAAAGTTAAATGTTTCCGAAAATAGCCCCACCCGGCCACCCGTTCTGAATTCACCCATAACTTTTATATAATTTTATTTCCTAGTCTCAAAATAAAAGATAAAAAATCAAATTAGTCTTGATTGATCAAGAATTTATTTGAAAAAAATATTAATCTTCTTTTTTTTGTTGACAAAGGTAGTTGAAAAAATGTTTGTTTATAGAGGATGTTTAAGTAGGTGGACAAAATATTATTTTAAAAAAAACAAGACTTTTCAAAGAAATATTCAAAATGGCTAAATGAATACTTTGTTATGGAATAGAAGGAGAATTGCACAAATATATGGTTTCATGGATGTGGTACTTAACCAAGAAAGAGAGTGTATACATAAAATTTAATTAGTAAAGTTATTTTAAAAAAAAAATACAAGCTATCAATCAAACTGCAACAAGTGAATAATTGTAGTGAGTGTAGCAAATGAGTCTGATTAATAAAAAAATATATATAAAATTTCATTTACCAGAAACTGAGACTTTCTAATGAAACACCTTAAATGGAAAAATGGGAACTTAAATAAATGCGACGGAGTTAACAAAGAAGTATTATAAAATTTTATTTTTCAGAATGCGAGACTTTCTAATGAGACACGTTAAATAAATGGAAAAATGGGAGCTTGAATAAATAGGGAGGGGGGAGAAAAAATTTAACCACTGATTAGCAATCTATAGTATAAATGGCAACATGCCACCTCACCATGTGAACAGTTAAATGAATAGTGTCATATGTCAAATTTCTCATTTTGCCCTCACTAAGTTGTCCCTTTCCCATTTTGCCCTTTAAAAAAAAATTAATTAATTTTTTTTTGAATTTAAAAATAAAAAAACAACACACGTGTCCTTGGACACAGGCTTGCTCTAGTATATATATATATATATATATATATATATATATATATATATATATAGTATAAATGAGGGAGGGGTTTGCTACAGTGGTATGAACTGTTTCAAGCGGCGAAATTTCCATTTTGCCCTCATACATTTGTCACTTTTCTATTTTGCCCTTAAATTTTTTTTTTTAATTTAAAAAAAAAATCACGTGGCCTTGGACACGGGCATGTGCTAGTGTACAATAATCTAAAGAAGTTAGTTTGCAATGGTTTTGAGAGATTTTTTTTCCAAAGTATTGATTTTTAAAAATTTATATACCAAAATAACATTTTGAAAAACTTAAGTACCAAAATAGCACTTTACACATTAATTCTGGAATAAGGTAATCTGACATTACCAATTTCGGAATCCAATTTTTTTTTTCAAAACAGAAATTAACAAAATAATATTTTCTGTAAAAAACGAGCGATCGCGCCATATATGGGGCGATCGCGCCGAATGTAATCCGGCGTTACCAATTCCAGAATCCCTTTTTTTTTTTTACAAAACTGATTTTAGCAAATTAATATTTTCTGAAAATAGAGAGCGATCGCGCGATAGGTGGGGGCAATCGCGCCTGATGTAATCCGATATTGGTAATTTCGGATTTCATTTTTTTTTTTAATTGGAAAACGTAAATTCAATTTCGGAAATGCAAATTCCGAATTCATTTAATTGAATTCCGAAATTGGCATTTCCGAATTCAATTCATGTTTTTCAAATTTTTTGTAATTTCATCAAGAGTTGTTTGTTCAGAGAAGAAAAGAGAGAAAGAAAGAAAGAAAGAAGAGAAAGAAAGAAAAGAAAGAGAAAGAGAAAGAGAAAGAGGAGGGAGAAGGAAGAAAGAAAGAGAAAGAGAAAGAGTTTGAAGGTGAAGAAGGAAAATTGAGAAAGAAAGAGAAGGATCGCAGGGAAAAATTTTTGAGAGGAAGAAGAAGAGGAAAATTTTATCAAAATTGAAAGGTTAGTTTTATTTCTTCTTTGAGTAGGTCTCCGGAGAAACGCGTTTCTCCATAAGTTATGGAGAAACGTGTTTTTTCAAAAAAAAAATTATAATTTTTTTTTTTTGCATTCATTAAAAAAACTTCTGGATATCAGTCTCAAAGGTTCTGGATATCCAGAACCCTTTGATCATGATATCCAGAAGTTATGTTAGAATGGGACCAACACATACCAACTTTCTGGTCATGGCCTTCACTTTTTTCTGGATATACTTTTCGCCGTCGGATATACTTTTCACTGGTTTCTGGATATAGATTTGGCCAAGGTCATGGTCAATACAAAATTTCTGGATATCCTTTCTCTTAATTTCTGGATATACTTTTTAGTGATTTCTGGATATATATACTTGGTCAAGGCCAAAGGCCAAGGCCATGGGCCAAGGCCAAGGCCAAGGCCAAGGGCTAAGGCAAGGTCATGAGTAATACAAATTTTCTGGATATCAACTTAAAAAGATTCTGGATATCACTTTCAAAGAGTTCTGGATATCCAGAACATTTAATATTGATATCCAGAAGCCTTTCAAATTTCTGGATATCCTTTCAAAAGGTTCTGGATATCCTTTCAAAAAGTTCTGGATATCCGGAACATTGAATGTTGATATCCAGAATTTCAAAATTCACTCAAAATCAATCTCATTAGAACCAAATCCACCCAACATATCTAAACCCGAATCATATTCCACCAAAATACTCCAGTTATACTCAACAAATCATTCAAAGGGACCGGAAAGTGGCCGGAGTTAATAGGTGTGGTGGCATCGGAGAATCGTTGAAGAAGTAATGGTGGTTAACGTCTTAAGGGCTGGAAACAGAGGAGAAAGGCTTCAACGGCTTTGGGATAGGGAGCAGAGTACACGGAGAGGGTGAGTTTGAGGATTAGGACGGGCGTTGTTTTGGTTGAGGATTGGATGGGAGAAATTAGATCGGTGAAGAAGGTTTTAGGGAAGGGAAACTCGGTAGTGGTGAGGTCGCCAAGGACGATTGGGGTGAGGGCTAGGTAAGGACGGCTATTGAAGCAGTGGAATCTGTGTGGTGGTGAAGATGGCCTTTGCGGTTAGAGAGAGAGGGAGTGAAAAGCGTTTAGAGAGAGAGAAGGGAGTGTGAGCCGTGTCACCGTAAAGAAATCAAAGCGATGGAAAAAACCCGTTTCTCCATAAAATTATGGAGAAACACGTTTCTCCCTAGATTTTGGCTTCTTCGTTTTATTTGTTTCTTGAAGTTCTTAATTTAGAAAGCCATATAAATTTTCCTAAGAGTTTATTTGTGCATTTTTATATAATTTGTTGGATTGTCAATTAATTAAACAATTGTAATTCAATTCTAGCCTAGTTAGGGATTTTCTTAAGCTAGGTTTAAAATCAAGATCCTTGTTAAAATTAGTTTGACAAACTTGTTGCAATTTTTCTTACTTAATTATTAATTTTTAAGTGTTAAATTTTAAAATTTGAGCTTAAATATAGCAAAACCTTAAGATCCCATTTAAATTTAATTACTATTGAATTTATGTAGTTTCAGGATGAATCAACATGAACAATAACCCTTTATTGTTCTGGGCTAACAATCGATGCCACATGTATTGACTTCACAGGAGACACATGCAGATCTAACTATATTTGGGCTGGACAACGTTGCCCAATTTAAGACCTAGGTGTGGTAAGCAGTGGTCCGTAGGGCTTCCAGCTAGAGTTGATTGGAGATAGAAACTAAGCTTATAATCATGCTGGATTTGCCGTAATGTATCTTATTAGGTCATTTACTAAATATGGAATTGGCACTTGATAGAGGAAGGCTTTGATTGAGAGATGGCGTCTAGAGACCCATTTACTTTTCACTTACTCTCGTAGGGAAGATGACCCATCACCTTAGAGGATATTGGTCATTTTGTGTGGTCTTCCCCGTATGGACAGATTGGCTCTCAGACTAGTTCGTAAACTAGTAGGAGAGAAAGGAGGAATGGAAGCTGAGATTGTTGAGGAAGTTATTTGGGGATTACAATATCTCCCGCAGTACATCAAAAAAGGTGGAATGGTATCTATGAGATGGGTTCTAGATCACTTCCCTCTTTTCGATCACTTTCCAATAGTGTATCCGAGTATATGATTGAGACATATACTCGATCCTATATTTTTTTGTTATTGGGGTCATACATTTATGACCGACTTGTCCGATAACCTAGTGTAAGTTGATGCTACCTTTCACCGCTTAGGGAAATAAATAATATTGGTGAGTGCAGCAAATGGGGTAGTGCAAATGCGTTGGCCTTCTTGTATATGGAGATGTGTGTAGCATCTCAAAGACGATTCGAAAGGGTGTGGGTGGGCTTCTTGACTATTGTACAGGTATGTCAATTATATTTTGATTACATTATGCTAGTGGACTTAACTGCTTTCTTGTACGTAATGATAATTTTTTATAGCTTTGGGCATGGGGAGAGGTTATTGTGTACACAAAACCTAGAGACATGGAGGTGACACACTTATCGGAGCATTACCTATCAAGTTGCAAGTATATTTCAATTACTTCATTTTGTAAAATGATCTCGTTTTGTATTTTATCACTTTTTTACTCATTATTTTTTATGTCAATTGTTTCATATGTAGGTGGAAGGGTCCCTTGTCGTATACTTCTCGTGGATCGCCATAACATGCAAGGCTACCGAGACTAATTGTCATATATGAACGAGGATCAGGTTGTATGGCAGCCATACTTAGGTGTGATAGCCCCGACCACGGTCTTCGGGGGCAAGCTATATGGAGGGCGAAGGTGCCCTCATCCGCTTTGGAGAGGGTTGGAATGGCACTTTCCGTGATCACGTAATGCGACAGTTTGGGGATGGTTCAAGGTGTGCCTCGATGACCGCGACACTAGTTTGGGACTCCGCATCGATTAGTCTGGCGAGGTCGGCCGCCCGTTAACTCGGATGCAAGAACATGATATGGTTCACATAGAAACAGAAATGTGGAATGAACGAGCGATTAATGTCGTTGATGGAGAGTATGGTGAAGTGGATATGGAGTTAGCGTCATCCCTATATGATATGGTATATGGAGAATTACTCGCTGCTCATCCAAAATTCGCCTCATGTGGAGTGGTCTAGTGGTTCAAAGCCACGTTCAACTAGTTTTGAGGGTGTAGTGAAGTTATATACTACATACAATGATTTTACAAAAAAATTACCATTTTTTTCCTATTAATTAATTTAGTTAATTGTTTTGAAATGGATTCAAAGCCTTTAAGGGATGCACATATACAACGCAGAATACCACATCCTTGGAAGAATCGCAAGCAATTACAACCTCTGGCCAATATATCAAAACACATTGACATCTATTAGGAGAAGCAACGATCGGAAGCCCAAGCTCCCCTCCAATGGTTGATCATGTCAAGCTAAAGAGGAGCCACAGAGGCAAAATCGGGTTCGTAGGACGTGGGTCGATACGTGGCCGCCGGAGGATGAGCCAGAGATGGGAGAATCAATACGATGGCGAGATGCATCGCCCGCTACTTCACTCCGACGGGACCGGGTAATTCTTTTACGTATTTGAAGAATCGAGTTTGATTTCACGCAACCGCCCGAGAGCTCCTTCCCTTCTTCTAGCAATTATACTGCACTCGGGCAAAGTATCTGTGGGGTTCCGGATTTAGGCCTAGTTTTCATTTGCCGCTGTGCCAGTTTCAGTAAAATCCATCTCAGATCATCCTCATCCTCATCTCAACAATCTAGATCAAAGCACGCTATGTACCGAGGAGAGAGGAGCAGGATTCTGCAATCCTAGCCTAAATTTCCACCTGCCTAATTATCCCCACGGGTATCCTACGTGATCGGGATGCGTTCACTAACTTCATGCTTATTCTTTTATTATTATTAATTTTATTTCCATTTAAAGCTTGTCATTACGGATGTGTTTTTAAACATCTAAATTATGTAATGTAGAAAATAAAATTAAAATATTGACTTTGGACCGATATATATATAGACGTGTCCAAACTTGTTATAACCGCCTAAGCACGCTTCGTTAACTTTTGTACTCTATATGCCTTTTTTTTAATAAAGAATACTATTTGAAAAACTAACTGAAATTCTTCTGAAAAACTAACCGAAAACGTTTAAAA